>JALIZH010021827.1:0-18843 GCA_030522465.1 Rhipicephalus appendiculatus | reverse complement strand
ACCAGATGTCACGCGCAAGACGCGAACATTCTAGCCTTATCACTGGTCGTTGCGCAAGCTCGGGAATAAGCTAGTGTTCGCGTCTTGCGCGCAATCTTAACACAGTGATCTACAATAATCGTGAAGCTTCTAGAACAATCCGCCGCGGTTTGCGCTGAGCATGCGGACGGTCTTTGTGGGCGAAAACCGAGTACAACAAAAATGAAAATAAGAAACGCGCGTGGCAATATAAAGGTTGGCTAAAACCTCTCCCAAAGTATTCAACTGCGTCACGCCGCCTAGAACCAGGTCAGTTTCGCAGCTCCCCATAGATGCCTGCTCTCCGAAGTGGACGCGATGGCCGACGCAAGAACTAGCGGCGCTGCAGTTCCATTTTGCATGATGCCTCACGCGTCGTGTGCTACAACACCCATGTGCCCTATTGTCGTCGCAGCCCATGGTCGCAGCTTTCGACGGTCGTGACAGCCGAGGTTCTGACATTTAAACTTTTTCAATATCCTCGACTGCTTCAACAAGCAATCATTTCACAAGCTATGCTCCATAAACATGAAAATATAGTCAAACTTGACCTAAAATAATGGTACAATCTCACACGTCTCGCTGTCCACTCGCACGAATATTCAGTTGCCGTCAACATGAGTTTAGCCGCCAAGGTGGAACAGTGGTTACGCTGCTCGGCTGCTGACCCGAAGGTTGCGGGATCGCTCACGACTCCGGCGGTCGCATTTTCTACGGAGGAGAAAATGCTACTGCTATTTCAGAATATAACAAAATATTATACTCTGGATGGTCTCCTGGGCTAAAAGCTGTAATAAACAGCTTGACTGCAAGCCCCCGCCCTCATTCGAAGTAGTGATTACCGGCGTTGCTTTCGTAGCCGCTCTTGCAACACGCGCATAAAGATGGCCTTCTTCAGCTGAGTCCCTTTCACACACGCTTAATCGAAAGAACTGCTTCCCAAGCGATCACCGTTCACAAACAATCACGCACGGAATACGCAGAAAGAGAGCGTGGAGAAATGCGCAACTAAAGCCAAGATCAAGGGGGCTTTACGCGCAACGCGTCGCAAGCGCCCACCCGCGCGCGTCATAGCTCGCGGCGGCAGGTGCGTCGCCTCCGCGATGAGCTTCGGCACAGCGCCACTGGGAGCAACGCTGCATTGCCGTAGCCGATCCCGGTGGTCATGGCCATAGAGTTTCCTATAAATACACTAGAGGGAACTCTGGCGCTAGTGTCGATGGGAGCTGCAACACACGGCGCTTCAGCTAGCATGGGAATCATGGGTAGTACACAAATTTGCCTAGTCTTGCCTAGTCTTCGTTCTTTTGGCTGCGTGTGGCCTGAATTCGCATTGCCGCAATACGAAGTTCTGCAAAGGTTTAGCAGATACGCCTCACCACCTTGACCTTTTTAGGCTCACGAATTCAAATACGCTCACGAAGTTCACAACGGTACATTCTTTTATCTGAAACAGAACGAAAGCGCAACAACAAACAAAGCCACAAGTGCGTTTGAAGCCGGAAGCACGAAGACTAAGCAAATCCGTGTACTACCCATCATTCCCATGGTGGCTGAACGATCGCAGCGCCAGAGTCCCCCCTCTAGTTAATTTTAGGAAACTCTATGGTCATGGCAAGTGAAGCAAAATGGAACAGTAGCGCCGCAAGTCCACGCGTCGGCCACGTGTACCGGCTCGCGAGCGGAGCTGCGAAACTGAATGGTTAATAATAATATCTGGGGTTTAACGTCCCAAAACCACGATATGATTATGAGAGACGCCGTAGTGGAGGGCTCCGGAAATTTCGACATTCTGGTGTTCTTTAACGTGCTCTGACATCGTACAGTACACGGGCCTCAACCATTTCGCCTCCATCGAAATGCGACCGCCACGGCCGGAATCGAACCCGCGACTTTCGGGTCAGCAGCCGAGCACCCTAACCGCTATACCACCGCGGCGGACAACTGAATGGTTCTAAAACAGTTGGTCTGCTCGTCGTCCCCATTCGCGATTACAACTGAGCGCTGGCAACCTAGCGGTCGCGCCTCGAAGTGGAACTACCAGGGTCAACCTTGAAAGGAGATATGTTATCACTAGAGGCCGGATTTTTAGGCACTTAAAAAGTGGGTTTTAGGCGCCAAAAATAGGCAGGCAAAACACAGTTTTAGGCTTCCAAAATCGTAAATATAGGCACAATAAATTTTTACATAAAGTCAAAATATTTTAAACAAAGACGTACGCGACCTGTATTTACGACAGAAAAGCAAGAAATGTTATTGTTCACGATGACACAAAGGCGCTAACAGTTTAACATAGCCACGCGATTGTCCTTTTTTCCGCACGGTTCGCAGAACACAGTCTCTCCTTTTATTCTCTGTCATGGTGAGTAAAGTGTCCACCGTGGAATCGACAGTCATGGATCTTTTTATTTTCGGCAAGCACAGAAACAGGTAGTTAGACCGCTAAAAAAACAGAAGGGAGGGATGCCTCGTATTGGCCGGGTCTAATCTCGTAGGGTCAGTTGCTACTCTGTCGACGAACACCTTTAAAGGGCCTCTCACCCGGTCTGAGCATTTTGAACTCACAAGTGTTTAGCATGAACTGGGCGCTCACGATCACGTCTGTCAAGATTTGCAACGTTACGCGCCGCGGAAAAATGTGAAATTTCAAAATGAACACCGCTTGTCCTTCTCGCAGGCGCGCGATCCAAGATGGACGGGTTGACGTACAACAAGGAATGCTCCTTATCTGAGCTCTAACGTCGCTCCTCACGTAGACATTGGTGCTCTGACATCACTCGCAGTAGCACGTGACACTGCGAGAATTATTCGAGGCGACATGTGTAATTTCTGTAATATGTTGCTTAAATAGATCAATGAAAGTTGAGAGAAATAATAAAACACACAAGCGGAATGTGTTTGCATTTTATTTTTTATTTCTTACTTCGAATCGCAGCGAGATGCGAGACTAATCTGCCTCCATTTCGTATGCGTTCGTGTTTTTGCCGTTCCCGCGTCACGCCGGCACCAGCCCTAACAGCGCTTGGCGCGATTTTGGTGCATTGTCCCTAACAACAGTTCCAGCTGTGCAACGCGGTGTGTCGCGGTAAGGATACATGATCCGTGCCAGCCTCTCCAAACGTGCGCGCACTGAGAGGTCCATCCCAAAGAAACAGGCAGTACACTACAGAGAACGCCGAAACGACACAACACCGCTCGCGTGCACGACCTGGCTCAGGCACGTCATGCCCACGTGACCTTGCGTGCGCATGACGCCTCCTCGCATAATGGTTTTGCTGCTCGTAATGAACCAACTTAAAAAATTATTGTGGTCCAACGCTCTTCATTGCGCACCAGGGGCGTAGCCAGAAATTTTTTCGGGGGGGGGGGGGGGGGGGGTTCAACCATACTTTATGTATGTTCGTGCGTGTGTTTGTATGTGTGCGTGTATATATACGCAAGCAAAACTCAAAAATTTCGGGGGTTTGAACCCCCCCAACCCCCCCCTTGGCTACGCCACTGTTGGGCACGCATCAACAAACAAAACCAAACCCGCGTGCACATCACATTTTTCGCACTTTTGATCTACACCCTCCTTTCGCCTGACAGCACTCCATGGTTTCGCATTCGTCCGTCACCTTCCCGCGGCTGCACAGAGGGACCTCCTATTTTTTGCCCACTGCCACACCCATGTCTTCAAGGTGGTTCACTTCCTTGAGGACACTGGAATGAACAAACGGTTCTAGAAGCCACCCGCGGCGTCCTCGACCATGGACGCCACTCTCCTCTTCTTCTCATCTCCTCTTCTCATGTTTATTTCCCTCTCCCCATTCCATAGTAGACGTTGACTTGCTCCCATTTAGGGTTGCAGAAACAGCGTCTTTTCCTCTCCTGAACCTCTCCTCCTTTAGCCGCTCGTGACATCTCAGCGCGTTAGCGTAAGATGGCTGGCGCGTCCCATTTTACGGCTGCTAGCGGTTGTTTTCCGGAAATTGGTTGAACTAGAAGGCTAGTTCGAACCCTATAGTATTCTTAAAGGTCAATGTTGCCTGGTAACATGAATAACGGTCTGAAACAGCACTCGAAAGTGAAATTTGAGGTTAAATAGTGCTCATTTAGGCACCCATTTGGAAAATAGGCATTTGTAGGCACTTATAGGGGTTTAGGCACGATCGCCAAAAATAGGCATTTATAGGCACGATAAAAACACTATAAAAGCCCTTCTTAACCTCTAATTCGTGCTCATATATCAATGTGACGCGATAGGAACGCAAGGAAAAAAATAGGCATTTGCCTATAATCCGGTCTCTAGTTATCACATTGAGCACGCTGAGAAGCGACCGCATAGTTCCTTTATTTTCGCAATGCCGCATGCGTGAGCCCGAAAAAGAAGAAAGCGATGTCCAAAAAGCATTGCTGGTGCCGCAATGCATGGCACCGCGCTAGAAAGGTGGCAACGTATCGTTCTAGTATCACTTCCCGAAGAATGCAGACGACGCGCAACGGAGAACGGCGTAGATCGGAAACTTATGCATTTGAAAGGTGACGGACACTATGGTGGTTTGTTCTAATCATTTCGCTCGCGACGATTTCATTCTCCCTGGTTAGTACACCATTATTTAGCGTGTGTGCATTCTTGTCAATATTCGGGCTTCTCAAAGAGCGGAGTATAGTTTCGTTTATATAGGCAAGCGCTTCAGGAAATTTGTTGCGTTATGTGTGTGTGTGTATTTTTCGCGTATGCTTGTTTTCTTTGCAAATCGTAGGTCTACCCATTCTCAAGCTGCTACCCATACCCAAGCTACTCTAATCCTTCCCCTCGGAAATTTTTATTTCGCATGTGTATATACACGCGCACAAACGCACGCGCGAATATACATAAAGGATGGGTGTACCTGCCAAAAAACATTTCTCGCTTCGCCCCTGTCACCGACGTACGTTTCTTCCGCGTGAACTGTAGTAGTGAAACCTGAAACATATTTATTATAGAGAGACGTACGGTGTTTATGCCTGCGTTTGCTCTGCGGTGTCTAGAGACGGTGCTGTGTTCTCATTAAACGCGGCGCGCTGACAGTTTAGGTTCGTCAGCTCGCAAGAAATTTAAGAGGAACTGCAAAAAGCTACTGTTCCAGCTTTTGGTGCGTTCGACTTGCGGGCGCATCGCTTGGTTCCTTTCCTACACAGTGCAGCACAACTTATGATGGGACAGGCTTGTTTCCGAATGATGCATTTATCACCATTCCATTGAATAAACGATCGTTAATTTCCGGAAACCTAATGTGGTTAATTAAAAATTAATTTACTTGGACTAGTTATGAGTTTCTTAACTTTATTGATACTTTCACCAGGGTTGTACGGCTGAAATTTTTGGGGAGTGGGGTAAGGTTCAATTACTGTGTACTTCAGTTCGCGCGTGCGTAGCGTGCGTGTATATCCTATGTATATATCTGCTTCGAATATCAAATACTGCCAACACGAACAAGCGAGTGTTCGGAAGCACACGACCTTATTTATTAGAAACCTAATAACGTGGATCGGCAAAGGAAAAGAAAGGAGCACTCCTATTACACGCGAAACTCCGATTTGCCTTATCTCAAGATACACTGACCCAGGCATAGCTCTGTTATGTAATCAAGTGAACGGCATGCGTATTCAGCTTTTGACGGAACAACAGCACTCAATGGGATACATGCAATCGGCAACACGAGTCGCAGCGCAGAGTTACCTCGAAAACTGTGAAGGCCTTGCCTGTAAAGGCCTGCCACTTGTGCGCTGCAGCAACGCAGCGCACAAGTGCCTGCACTTTTCGGAGAGGCCCACTATACATTAGAGTTGCCTTCTTCAACCTCGGGTGCTAGACAGGTTCTTCAACTTGAAGTAAATGTGATGTGGTTCTCCGAAGAGGCTTGGTGTTCGCATGCACACCGCAACTATTTGCGCTGTTTCGCCAGTGGAACCTTTTATGCCGATGAGAATGGGGTGGTCAGCGGCCAGAACCCTTTTGCGTTCGACGAAGGAACGCGATCCGACGCCACGATCAAGAAACTTCAGCACAGCGCCAAGCGAAAGTACCGCGTTGACCCTGTTAAGCGTAGCCATCTTTGTTTTTTCAAGCCAGTGCTGCCAGGACACGGAGCGTTTTATGGAGTTGCGGATAGCGTCTGCCAGCCGCGTTGATCGAGTGAAGTGAGCAGAAGGCAGCGCCGAAACAAAAACAAAAGGATGGCGGCACCTGTTGACGCTTTAGTCGACGCTGGTAGCGTCCGTCTTGAATTTATTAACTCGTCGTCGTGCGTTGTGTGGCCCGTAAGTTCGCAATCGACGCTTGTATTTCCTTTATATTTGCGTCCTGGTTCTTCGACAGAAATGTGTTCGTGACTATTTTGCACTATTTCCAAAATTTACTCTCAAATTATCGGAGACAAGGCTCAGCAGGCGTGTCTGAACAGTGAACTGATCTCAATAATAAGGTCTAAACATACCTCATACCATGTCCTCAGCTTGCGGCAGCACAAAGCAATAGCCAATTTCACCGACTAGTTATTGCTGCCAGGGCAGTGGGCAAGCAGCAAGTAAATGTTCAGGTGGTCGCGCCTGCATGGATTCTGCCATGTTGCTTCGTCGCCACAATAAACGGCGGTTACCGTTACAATATTGAAAGACGTACGACGTACACGCGAAGTGGTGTTAGTGTATCAAGTGTTGCTACGATGTAGGACGTGCCAAGCAAACGAAATTGTCACAGCCTTGCCAGTTATAATGCAATTAAATGATAATATAATCATATATGTGGTATTACCTACGGGCAAGGTCCTGAACCTCGCCGGCGCAAGGATACCGCAACAGCACATGGAGATCTTCAAGCTCGGCCTGAAATTCTCGTGGAACCGAGGCTCAGCACCGTTGAAAAGGTAGCCTTGCTGAGCACTGTTTCTAAACATGTGACGGACGATGAGCGGTCGCGGTGTGTGTCTGAATGTGCAGATGTAATTATGCGTAGTCTTAAAGAGAAAGGTAAGAGAAGTGTAGGGTTACTTCTTCTTGCCGATTCCTTGAGAGAAGCTGTTGACCAGGAAGGATTTTTTGTGCTCTTGACTGAGGGACAGTTTTCCGAGAAGGCTTCTGTTGCTCTGTTAAAAAAACTTCAGGTTAGTGACAGGAGAGCCGAAAAAAGTTAAAGAGCAAAGGACCTCTTGCAGGGATTGAACCTGGAACGCCTGTGTAGCAAAGGCTCAGGGGTTATACTTGGAACCGTTCTTCTCGATAAAGACCCACAAACCGGAGCAGCCCTTTCGCACTATCGTGTCTGAGAGAGGCACATGAAAGCTGGTTCTTTCAACCTTTCGGCAGAAGCAACCAGAAAAACTAAAAGTGCAAGATCCTTTCATAATAAGGAACTGGGAGCTAATTGTCGAAGATTTACGTTGTGGAAAGTTTGACGGATGTACGACATTCAGTGTAGATGTTGTAGATCTGTATTATTCCCTTCCACAGCGGGAGCTAATGAATTGTGTGAAAGAATGCATTACAGAAACCAACGACGAATAAAAATTCCGAAAATGAGTGTGCTTTAAAGGTGAAGACGTTTTTAGAGTTATTGATGTTTTATTTTCAATCGACCTTCATTGTGTGTGGGAAGGGAAAACGATGGTCCAAAAAGCCGGGGTATGCATTGGGTCAAGGGTGGCACCGGTACTTAGCCACAGTTCTTTAGGTAAAAGTCGACTCGCAAGGAAGCTTGAGGGGAAGGTTGTTCATGTCGCCCGATACGTGGATGATTACCTAAATGTAGTGTCAAAATATGAAGAGTCCCTGAATGTTGATAAGATCCTGAAGGTCTTTCAAAACACTGGAATGGTGCTTAAGTTCACCAGCGAAATACCCTCACAACACGCATTACAATTCCTAGACCTAACGATAAGTTTTGCTAACAACCATCCTTATTGGTCGTATAACCCTATAGGTCTGTAAAAACCACTCCTTAATTACAAGTCAGCCCATTCGAAAATAGTGAAGAAGGGCATCGCTACGTCGAGCCTAGGGGCCGCGATTAGGAAGTGGTGTAGGCACCAGACAGGGAAAAAGCTTTTATTGCAATAGCGATGATATGGACACTCTTGGCTGATTTTTGCCGTCACCGTCATGCTCAGGATATATATATGTATGTATATGCATAAAAAAAAGGCACAAAGAAAAATAAATCACAAGAAAGAATTCCAAGGCGCCCGACCGAGGATTCGAACCAGCGACCCTCCACTCCCGCAGCGCGCTGCGTTTGACCACTCAGCCACACGCCACGCATGCGCCGGCATCGTAACGGCAAGCTATTTATGGACACCATTTATCGCCGGTGGTATGCAGATCTAGCAGGAGCTTGAGCGTGTTTTCTATCACGCAACGCTCCTACATTTTCTTTCAATTTGAAAACTGCCCTTGAGACGCGCACGAAAAAGGGGCCCTTTTCTGTACCCACTCGTGATGCGGAACAAAAAAAAAAGAAAAAACACCGCGCACACCTACACTGTAAATGAAAATATACCCAGCCGGGAGGTTTCGGGGGATGACGCTCCCGCTCAACTCCTGTACTCTCACTCAAACCGGGATGCTCCGGAGCAAATACATTCGTTTTCCACCCTTTTACTCCGGTGGGCGATGGACGGAGGAAGCGGGACGAGTTCCCTGATTTTTCTCCAGTGGATGCTCCGTAAGTGCTCCGGCGCATCACTTATGCTCCGTGGATGCTCCGCAAATACTCCGGCGCAGTGCGGGTACAGCTCCTCCTTTCCAGTGACAAAGCCTCCCCCCGCACGACAGGCGTCTCGTTAACAATGCGTAGGCTGGGAGGCAACAATGAAGCTGGACAACCCCGCAATAACGTTTGAAAAAGCTTTTGTGGTGTTGGGACGCCTTCACTGGCAAAAAGGTCAACGACCGGGAAAGGGGGGAAGCGTAACTTGCTAAAACTTGCTAGAAGTGACGTAGGCAGCCTCACCGGGCGGCCGGTCCCCACAAACCAACATGGCGCAGGCCAAGCCACCCGAATCGAAAGTGCAGCAAGGATTGCGCGAACCCTTCGCCCGCGTTCGGGAAAAGGAAATCGTTCTGTGCACCTTGTGGACATCACAAGCGACTACAAGCGTCAACGAAGGTTGTCATCGACAGAAGGGAGTTGTGGGAACCTGAATCGTGTGATAGTTTCGTGCAACGAACGACACATTGTGATCTCGCGAGTGGCGAACGATCCGGCGGTCGCTGGTGCGGCGCAAAACTGGTGATTGAGCTCTTCTTGAATTCTCTGTGTTATTCTTTTCAAAAAGTGCTAAAATTGAGTAATTTTGTGTTGATAACCAAGTAGGTTATCAAGACTAGGCTAGCTTTGCAAGATGGCAGTAAAAAATTCAGTGGAAATATTGAAAATGCGTTGTTTGGAACACGTGATTTTCTTTCTTAATATGAATAACTTCGGTAATTTTAAGCACACCACTGTAATATTTCAAGCACTGATTGACTCTCTGTAGATATGCATTAATAGAAAACATCATAGTTGTAGGTTGATTCGATAAAAGGTTATTAATTTTTATAAGTAAACCTAATTGGTTAAAAGATATTTTGGTCTGGTCAGTATACATAAACGGTAATATTTGTCGCTTTCCATATTAATAAACGCCAGGTCGAGGCCTCTCATTACGTATAAATTATTTTGATTTATCATGTAAACTGAATTAATAAAACAGGAATAACTGAAATCAGCGTTAATTCGTTATAAATTTATCATTGGGCTAGGGAAATGTGTTTGACACAGACTTTTAGAACGCATATACGTACTCATTTTGGTGAAAAAATTTTGATTGTATAAGCGGTATCTGAGATATTAATCTCCAAGTATAATTGACCCTTCGGGGGGACGTTCTGGTGCTTTCCTGACAAGAAAAAGAAGGGGGGAAAGGGGCTGACAGGACCAGTGACGAGGAATGCGAAAGGAAAGTAGGAGGAGTTGCTAGGCAAAACGGGTTGTGGGGCCGCGCGATGTTTCTGTGGATGGCAGGGGAGGTGGGGGGGGGGGGGGGGGGGGTTGGTGCACGCTTCTTTCTACAACCCATTTGAGAGCACCGCTTACCGCCGTTGGGCGGAGGGGCAATGGTAGTGAAAGAAAAACAGAAAAGAGGGCACCTACTCTCGCGCTGCTGCATTTTTTTTCTGTGTGCAGTCAAATCAAATCAAATCAATCAAATCAAATTTTATTTCAACATTTCTGAAATACAATGTTGAGGACCATGAACAAAAAGCCAGCAAGGCTTGACGTGGTCCATGGCCCCATTTTTCGAGGCAGAGACAAAACAACAAATGGGAAAAGCAGTCTAACACTAAAACATAGAAAATATAAGATGTTCGCACTCAGAACTCTGAAAATGCGTCATTATACAAACTTATAAATTATATTTGCCATCGATACACGATGAAAAGCTCAAAAGCAATCAAAGTAAAAACAGAGAAAACAAGGTGAACACAAGAATAGAAAATTTTGTACTACAAGTACACAAGATTTCTTTTGCTTTTTTTGGGGGGGGGGGGGGTGTCAAAAAAAATACATTCCATTACAGTGCCTATATATAAAACTTGAAACTTGATTGGCATAGTACAAAGGGAAAAGAGGAAACAGAGTTATTATGCAAGAAATACACCACATCATGAGCACTACCACATAGGCGTTTGCACTGAAAGACATGTTCATTCGATCGTACAATATCATGAAGTGTTATATTATGTTTTTCGTGTTTAAGTGATATGGTAGTCTATAACGTAGCATCTGATAGGTATAATTTGTTCTAGATCTCGGTAGTTCCCATCTTTCGGAGCTCCTTGTATTGGTTGTTTTATGTTTTGGCATTAAATTGGAAATACGTTTTAGGGTATCGTTGTTTTTTTTTAATACTGTTCTTATAACTTCTTATTAATATATTTTCGTAAATGTTGGGCATTGGTAGCAGATTCAGTTTTTCGAAAAGAGGACTCGTTGGCGTTAGGTAAGGGACATTTAGAATACAACGCACAATTTTCTTCTGCATTCTATGGAGGGTATCGGTGTTAGTAAGTGTTGTAGTGCCCCAAACAAGATGACAGTAATTTATGTATGATAAAAAAGAGGGATTTATACAAAAGAAGTTTAATACTTTCTGGAAGGAAAAAACGCAACTTGCATAGTATTCCAGTTACCTGAGAGAGTTTACCCAAAACCATTTCCACGTGAGCATTCCATGATAAATGTTGCTCAAATATAACACCAAGACATTTAAAGGAGGGTACAATTGGCAGAATGGAGTTATTGAGATGTAAACTAGTTCGAGTATCAATGTTTCGATTTTTTGGCCTAAAAAATACGGCCTTTGTTTTATTGACATTGATTTTTAACGAATTTGCTGTGCTCCAAGATGATAATTTTGATAGCACTTTGTTGGCTTTATTCACGACATCCTCAGCATCCTTCGCTGTTACAAGAATTGTAGTATCGTCCGCATATATAATAAATTTTACATCATGATCAATACTCACTAAATCATTAATATAAATACAAAAAAGCAAGGGCCCCAGGATGCTTCCCTGTGGTACTCCTGCAATCAGTGGTTTCAAATCGGACGCGTGACTATTGATAACCACTTTTTGCATGCGGTGCTGAAGGTACGATTTTATTAATTTCAGAAAAACACCCCGAAAGCCGTAATAGTTAAATTTTTCTATAAGAGTGGTATGATTTATGCAGTCGAACGCCTTTGAGTAGTCCACAAAAATTCCCAATGTACATAGCTTACGTTCGAAAGATTCTAGTATTATTTCCTTTTGCGTTAGAAGGGCAGTTTCTGTAGACTGACCTTTCGTAAATCCATATTGCATATGTGTCATTAATTTATGCTTAGTTATAAAGGATGTAATACGGCTGTGAATTAATTTTTCCAGTGGTTTTGAAAAAAATTGGTAAGACTGATATTGGTCTATAGTTAGTTAAAGCATTTTTATCCCCGCCCTTATGCAACACTATAACTTTAGCAACCTGGAGGCTTTTTGGAAAAATGCCACAAGATAAAACAAGATTGTAGATGTGTGTCAGGGCCGGAGTGATGGCATCTAATACATACTTTGCAGGCCGGATTTCGAAACCATCAGCATCGCAACATTTACTATTTCTGATTGATAAAAATGTGTCAGTTATTTCCCTGGGTGTCGTAGGAGCCAGAAATGCAGAGTGGCTGGTTCGTGAACTTAAAAAATTCAAACAGTTAGGATCGTGAGAACTCTTTACTAAATTCGTAAAATACTCATTGAAAGCTTCCGCTAATTCCTTTTCTGATATTACATTTCCATCAATCGTTATCTCCCTGATAGTCTCCTTACAGTCATCACGACCAAGAACAGAGTTAATACGCTTCCAAAGAATATCAGATTTTTTCGTGACGTCAACGTTAAATAAATTTTGTAAGTATATTCTTTTCTCCCGGCGTAAGAGACTGTTAACTTTATTCCTTTGAACCTTAAATTGACGCAAGGTTTCTTCAGAGCGCGTCGAAATAAAATTATGAAATAAGCGATTTTTAATGCGTATTTCCTGTAAACATTGATTTGTGACCCAAGGCTTTCTACTCTTGCGCGCAGGTTTCAGAACCTTGTACCTAAAGCATTTCTCATACGCAGTTTTAAACTTTTCATGAAAATATTCGTAAGCGGTTTCGGGGTTGCTAATAAGCAGTAGAGGTGACCAATCAATGAGCAATATTTCATTACGAAAATTGTCTAAGCTGTGTGCATTTACGTCCCGTACAGTCAAAGGAATACGATTCACGGTTTCTAGAGACATGGCTTGCTTAAGGAATAGAAAGATTGGGAGATGATCGCTGATGTGAATGCCTACAACACCAGATGATAAACGTGTATTGTCAATATTAGTTATGAAGACGTCTATCAGTGTAGTTGAGCCAAGTGAAATATGAGTAGGATAGTTAATTACATTTTCAAAACCATTGGATTCAAGAATCCTACATAATTCTTCCCGCGGTTTCGAAGTCTTCAGGAAGTCAATGTTTATATCACCTCCCATAATGAGTTTGAAGCGGTTATCATTAATCCAGCTTAGGTAATGGTCCATAAAAGACAGAAAGCTAGGTATGCTCGTACCTGGAGGTCTGTATAAAACACAATACACATTATCATTGGATTTCACCGAAAGCACTTCGTAATCAAGAGTAGCAAAGGAAAAAGACTCAATTATTTGGCACTGTAGCGTGTTTTTTGCCATTAACATAACGCCTCCTCCTCTTCGGGAAGGCCTATTTACAAAAAAAGTATTAAATCCGGGCAACTTGAACACTTCTGTGTCATTTTTAATCCAAGTTTCAGTTACCAGCAGTACATCTGGAGTGAATCCGAACGAGGCGAAAAGCGCAACAATTTGGTCTTCCTTGTTTCTAACTGATTGTGCGTTAATGTGGATGAAGGACAAAGAATTCTTGTTTCCTGCGTACAAGTTACCGACTTCGCAAGGCGAAAGATAAGCAGAGCCGAAATGTTCCATCGATATGACGTCATTGAAAGAAGCCATCATTTTGCTAGTCGATTTTATCGAGATCCGAGACACAAGCTATGCGCAGTGCTCGGGAAGATTCAGTTTTCCTTGCGAAAATCTTTCCGTCCCTTGTCCACGCAAAACGCCAACCCTTTTCCTTCTTTTTCGCGATGGTCATGCCCAGTAGCTTTTTCAGTTCGAAACATAAATGTTCATTGATATAGACTGGGGCAGACTGTGTGAAACCGACATCAGTAGTTGAAAACCTTTTCTTTCTAGCCTTTTCAAAAACTGCATCGCGTTTCGACCTGTTGGAAAACTGCACAAGAATGCTTGATTGCGTTGGGACTTTTGTTGGAATCCTGTGACATACCTCAATATCACTACGTAAAATGGGTTCACCAACAGCAGCACCAATGTTTTGCAATATTTCCGGGATACTTTCATCCTGTGAAACTGGAATACCTTTGATTTCTAGGTTCCTGTTTCGCGAGTACTGTTCCAGTTGTACTATCCTTAGTTCATTTGCCTGCACCTGTTTCTTAAGGAGCTCACACTCGGACACAAGGCAAGCATTCTGAGCCTTTACATCTGTATTTTCTTTCTGAATGGCCTTCATAGTAGCATTCATTTCTTCGAAACGGTTGTTAAACATTTCCATACTAGCTTTCAGTTCTCTATTTTCTTTTCTGAATTCCCTTTCTAAAGAAGCGCGCATGTCGCGAATTTCCTGCTTCATTTCTTTCAACATTTTCAGCATCTCAGGATCAGGTGTCATGTTAGAATACAAGAACAAGGCAAGAAGAACAAGGCAAAAAAAGCAAAAACAGTGAGGCAAGATGTGGCAGCGGCAACAGCAATATTGAAATCAGTCTTAAAAGTAGATACAGGTGCGATTTCTAACCTGCAAGGGTAGAATGCGACACACAAACTTGAGCCGCGTGTTCCCAACGCTGCCGCCGCTGCCCAAATGAAGCTTCACGGTGTCAGCATCGCCTTTTTATCCGGAGCTGCTAGTAGTCTGCGTGACGGCGGCTGGCGATCGTGCCTCGATACGCAGGGGGGTGGATGCGTCTTGTTGTCCAGTTTCGTCACGGCCGCAGAACCGTAGTCGACATGGGCGCAGGCATCTGCAAGGGTAGAATGCCACACACAAACTTGAGCCGCGTGTTCCCAACGCTGCCGCCGCTGCCCAAATGAAGCTTCACGGTGTCAGCATCGCCTTTTTATCCGGAGCTGCTAGTAGTCTGCGTGACGGCGGCTGGCGATCGTGCCTCGATACGCAGGGGGGTGGATGCGTCTTGTTGTCCAGTTTCGTCACGGCCGCAGAACCGTAGTCGACATGGGCGCAGGCATCTGCAAGGGTAGAATGCCACACACAAACTTGAGCCGCGTGTTCCCAACGCTGCCGCCGCTGCCCAAATGAAGCTTCACGGTGTCAGCATCGCCTTTTTATCCGGAGCTGCTAGTAGTCTGCGTGACGGCGGCTGGCGATCGTGCCTCGATACGCAGGGGGTGGATGCGTCTTGTTGTCCAGTTTCGTCACGGCCGCAGAACCGTAGTCGACATGGGCGCAGGCATCTGCAAGGGTAGAATGCGACACACAAACTTGAGCCGCGTGTTCCCAACGCTGCCGCCGCTGCCCCCAAAAAAAAATCCTGCAGTCCTGCTGCCATGGCCGTGAATGCAGTTTTTTTTTCTTTCTTTTTTTTTTTTTGAGGAGAGGGTGGGGGGGGGAAGCGGTGAGTTGAATTTCCCCGACCAAACAGGTAAAACTGTCAAAATGTTCGCCTTCATGTCCCATATCTCTCTGAGACTAAAACACTTCTATCTTTCTCTGACCAACAGTGCGCGAAGACGAGACATAGTATTGACCTGGACGATGCAACGACGCTTGCCTGTGAACAGAAGAAGGAAAAGAAAATTCCTCGAATCCTGGTGCACAAGTCGTGACACCTCGGCGTGCATCACCATCCGTGGCCTCCTGCCGGACGTCTTCACGGACCTGTGTGTTGAGTAAACTGGTCCACCTCCCCTCATTTCTGTCAGTGTACTATACTGATGATGCAATTGGCATAGGTGGCGTAATGCTTGTACTTTTGATTGCTAATTTATTTCGTTAAGTAGGAGTAAACTTTCTTTTTGTGCTCGAGCATGTTCATTTGGAAACGATACATGCTCATGCAATTAATATTTTTAAAAATGTTCATTACGATATGTTTCACGACACAGCGGGCGCTGCAAATTAAAAAAAAAAGAAATACAACGCCAACTTCTCTCGAAGACCCTTTTGCAAAGCAGAATGAAGGTACGTTTTTCTTAAAAACCGGCCGCAAGCATACAAACTGTAAGTGCATAATATGCTGGAAGTAGGACGATGAGCACATACTAAAATGCGACTGTAATAATCATGCAGCTATGATTTAATCAGTAGCCGCGGCTTCAGTGTCCTCAGTTTTCGTGCCTCTGGCATGATTTGCAGTTCTCATGAATTATGTTTTTGATAAATTACGCAGGAAACAATCAGCTGAACCCTTGCGTCGTCAATGAATGTGATGGATGGTCCTTCGGAGATGGTTCCCGGCGGCTACGCTTCCTTCGTTTGTTGTGCATCGTTTTACGGCATTCTGGACTTCATTTCAACGTGCTGCGCTTAAAACTTGAGTGCTGCTGATTTCATGTGATCTGTCCTCTTGTGTTTTCTTTTGGTGGCTTTTTGTATATTTGTTTCTTCTTGTCTTCTTTTCCCAAATGGTGGGTCATCAGCCACAAACTGCAGCCTATTTTGAATAAATCAAGCAATAAGAACTCAAGTGTTCTCCTGAATTTCATCTGCTAGAGCTCTGTGGAAAAAATACACAGTAACTCTGCAGTGTTTGCATGAGAATTCCTTCATCTAAACAATGCGTGACACGATCAGCATAGAATAAACAAACAGCGGAGCAAAGAATTAAAAAGAATACTCGTGATCCATTGCACTGCAATTCCGTCCGGACGAAGTAAGGACATTCGTAAAATACTCCGGAGGTGCCACGCGAAAACTTCGGATAGCCGGAGTGAAAAAGCAGCGAAAAATACTCCGGAGGTGCCCCGCAGTCCCTCCGGCCAGCCGGAGCAAAATGCCGGCAAAAGTGCTCCGGCGGCGCCACGCAATCACTCCGGTCGGCCGGAGTGAAATATCAGTGAAAAGTACTCCGGCTGTGCCACGCAATTGCTCCGGCCAGCCGGAGTATGAACTTTGCTCCGGAGGTCCGGGAGTAAAAATTACTCCGAACAGGGGGGGGTCGCTAGAGGACAGGCGTTTTACTCCCACCTGCGAGTAATTTTCTTTTACAGTGTAGGGACCTTACGCACACCTTGCGTCAGACGCCACCGCGTGGCAGGAGACACAGTGGTCATTCTGCGCGCCGCCCTTTAAAAGAAGAAAAAATATGTAAGACCGTCGGGTTCTGCGTTGTCAACAGTTGCAGCGTGTTTGTCAAACAAAAAGGCTTAACAACTGTGATAGTTGTTAGTTCACGCTTGTCCTGTGTATACCTGCGCGTCCTTTTCGAGCGCCCTTCTTAGTGCTTCAGCGGGAAGCTTCAAGTATCGAGCTGCTCGTCCATCTTCGTGTGACATGCCAATTTCTTGCTATCGCATTCATTAATTCGCATTGCGGCGAAATTGCAACTTTTTTCTCAGAAGCCTTCAGGCAGCCGGTTTCCCGATTCCTGTAATCACTTCCGTCTGTGAAGGACTAGTGCGTGAGATTAAGAAAAGTGTAAAAAAAAAGAGCGCTCAAAAAAATGTGCCACCATGCAAGCACAGAATGGCGCATTGACCAAAAAATGGGGCATCATGTTACGATGTTCAGGTACTATTTCCAGCGAAAAGCAAATTAGGAAAATTGTGCCCATTGGTGAACAAAATGCATGAAAAAGAAAGGTCTAGCCTAAATAGATGTGGTGTGAAGCACAGGGACGCTTAAAGGGGCCATGACACCCAATTTTCGACCATAATCTGTGCTATGTAGGTTGATCCTTGTACGTTGCCTGGATCATCGGCGCGCGCGGGCGCGCGCCGATGATCCAGGCGGCCGTGACTAAACAACCCAGAGGTCGAAATTTACTGGTGGCGTTGCAGTTGTGCATGAGCCTAGAGCGAACGCTGGCGGAGTTACACGCGTTTCGCTCTTTCCTTCGCTAAGCTGCGTTCATCGGCTTGTCATAGAGAAATATACTCAAGTAAAGAGTGGCCACTCGAGGCCTTATCGCAGCCGAGCAAGCAGGGGTCTGAACAACCGCCAGATGGCGTACCTAAGCTCGCTTCCACTCGTCAGGCAACACATCTAATAGCCACCTCAGAAGGACCATCGAAACGCAAGTTTGGCATTAAATTTTTTCAATAGAAAAATTTTACTGATGTGCACACTCCACCATGTCAGCTCTACATCGTGTCCTACAGAGGACATTTAATGAGCTACCACAAAAATCAGTGAACTTTGTATAGAAAGTGTTGTCTTTATAAATTTATTTTGCACCGTGAATACAACACATTCATATGGTTTAAATGTACATCACGGTGTGTGTGTGTGTGTGTGTGTGTGTGTGTGTGTGTGTGTGTGTGTGTGTGTGTGTGTGTGTGTGTGTGTGTGTGCGTGCGTGTGTGCGTGTGTGCGTGTGTGCGTGTGTGCGTGTGTGTGTGTGTGTGTGTGTGTGTGTGTGTGTGTGTGTGTGTGTGTGTGTGTGTGTGATGTACATGAGTAAAATACAAAAGCCACACAAAACGACGAAATCGACGAAATCGGAAAAAGCGGAGCAGTAGAAACAGATACAGAGATCAGAGACGTGGCACTAACAACTGAAGTTCATTTCGGAAACAACCTTCCTCCCAAGTCCGTACAACGCATGCGCAGATAACAAGCCAAACAACCTTCCTCCCAAGTTGTACGGACTTGGGAGGAAGTTTTGTTTCGAAATAAACTTCAGTTGTTAGTGCCACGTCTCTGATCTCTGTATCTGTTTCTACTGCTCCACTTTTTCCGATTTCGTCGATTTCGTCGTTTTGTGTGGCTTTTGTATTTTACTCAGTATGTACCAACGTGCCCAACAAGCAACTCTTCTAAACGTGATGTACATGTATTCACGTAGATAAAGCGTGGGTGTGTAGTCTAGTGGTAAAGACACTCGCCTTCGAAGCGTGAGGGCACGAAGGTTCAAATCCCCAGCGTCGGTAAGAAATTTTTTTGTTGTTTTACTTATTTATGCCGAAGTCATTACCGGTCTGACCAGCCGCTCGAGGTGCTGAAAGCA
>JALIZH010021825.1:0-21286 GCA_030522465.1 Rhipicephalus appendiculatus | reverse complement strand
ACCCATATGGGTGTAATCTGGTTTACAGTGTAGGGTGGGTGGCTAAAACAAACGCTAACATCGTTATGGTAGGCTTTTTTGTTAACACTTGCACCGATATCCATGTTGAAAAGCGAGTGCATGTTTATGTTAAAGGGGATTATGCCATTTCCGCAAGTAAAAAACGCAAGTAAAGAACTGTCAAGCCCTCCACATCACTTCCGAACCGAAGGCACGGACTTGTAAGCGTAGTTGGGCCGCGTACTCGACCCAACTACCCAACACAGACATGCAGGTCGCGTAGTTGAGTCGCGTAAAACGAAAACGTCCCGACTTTGGCCCGCGATACCCTCAGTGATCGGCTTCACTTGTGAAAATTTGTTCACGCTTTGCAGTCGCCACTGCCGCGCCGCACCACTCGTTCGCAAGCTCCCATCGTTCCTGCGCGCAGCTAAAAACCGAACAAGTACGTAATAAAGTTGTCAGCACGCCGTAGCGTCTTTATCTTTCCTTTGTTTTGCCATAACTGGTGGTACACGTGTCATGTAAAAATACTATTCGATACTATTCGATATATTGGAGTTTAACGTCCTGAAACCACGATATCATTATGAGAGACGCTGTAGTGGAGGGCTGCAGAAACTTCTACCACCTGGGGTTCCTTAACGTTCACCTAAATCTAAGCACACGGGCCTCGAGCACTTTCGCATCCACGAAAATGCTACTATTCGATATTCGATTCGAATTCGATATTTTTGGCCACTATTCGGCACTATTCGATTCGAATTCGATTCGAGATCAAATTTCACTATTCGCACACCCCTACTAATGATATGTTCACTACAAGATAGTGATGTTTGCGTAGCGCATAGCTGTCCCGGTGTGTATATACCCGTGATCACCGAAATGTTGTTACGTTTTTGTTTTTGTACATAGTGTAAATAAACTTTTTCTAAACAGCGTTGCGGACGCTTTGTGGACTTGGACATTTTTGTAAAAACCTATGCATATTGTGCTGTCATTTGTGTATATTATTAAGGCGAAAGCGTTTAATGTCTCATGCTCACGTCCGTCCGTCCGTCCATCCACCCGTGTCCGTGCGTCTGTCCGTCCGTGTCCGTCCATCCGTGTCCCCGTCTGCCTTTGGCATCTCAACGTCTCGCCCACCAGCCGCCGCTCTATCGTCGTCGCCAGCCAGCCCACGTCAACTCGACCAGTCAAGCATCCGTGTTTTGGTCAGACTGAACTCGGGTTCTTCTCCGCTCGGCCGCTCAGCCGCGTTAGAGCTCGACTTTCTAGTTTAGATAATTGAACTTACGTTTTGGTTGTAATTAGGAGTGGTTTACGGTGTGCAGTGAACTTCTTACTAAGTGTAATTTTGTGTACATTTGTAGTTTTCACTTGAATTCTTGATTAAATATTTCGTGTGTTGGTTTGTTAAACCAACTGCTTTGTCAATAAGACTCTCAGGGGCTCAGCCATAGAGGGCCGTTACGAACCAAAAGAATTTGCATCACAACACCCAAGGTGCACGTCTGCTTCTTCAAGACTTCTCGTAGAAGTTTCGTAGCTTATAAGGCGAAAGCCTTTAATGTCACATTCTCACGTCCGTCCGTCCATCCGTCCATCCGTCCGTCCATCCGTCCGTCCATTCGTGTCCGTCCATCCGTGTCCGTCCGTCCACCCGTCTGTCCGTGCCGTCCGTCCGTCCGAGCCCTGGCACAGAGCCAGGTGGTTGCCGGGGTGCGCAAACGGACGCCGGTCGCGTCGGACTCTACAGCGCTCGCGCTTTGCTTGCGTAGCGTCGCTGTGCCAAGCGTTTGGAATCATTCTGACCGACGCCGTCTCAATGAACACAGGCGTTCGCGGAACACACTTTGGAATTTGCAAAGGGTCCTGTCAATTTAAGCGCTGGAACGCGGATGGCGTTTGCACAATGCGCAAATCGCGAGAAAATACGAACGCATGCGAACGGGGGAAGATTAGTTTCGCGTCTCGGTGCGACTCGCGGTAAAATAATTAAACAAGAAAACACGCACACATTCGGCTTATGTGTTATGCCACTGAGAGTGTAAAAGAAAAAAAGACATGGTGTAGTCAGTCGAATGGCCACACGCTTTCGCCGTACACACTTTGGAATGTACAAAGTGTCCTTCAATTTTTAAATGCGAATGCATTTCATAGTCGGGCTATGTCAGGCATCCGGCGTCGTGCGGCGTTGGCGTTGTCCGCGGCAGGTGTTATCTCTCCGCTCTCACTCCCTCTCCCATAGCAACAGCTGCGGGCGCGCGCGCTTATCCTCGCCCCTAGCAACCGGAGCAGGTAGTGCGGGCGGAGTAGCGGAGAGTGAGTGGAGAGGAGGAGCGCGCTCTGACGCGTGAGGGTGCTCGCATCGCGGGAGCTGGGCGGAGCTATATATATAAAAAAAATAAAATAAAAAAAAGCAAAAAAAAAAACAGGCGCTGCGCCGTGCTCCCGACCGGGCTGCAGAAATTAGGCGCCTTTTCCTTCTTCGAACCACAACCACCATATATAAATGGAGTGAAGCGCGCGCGAAATGCTTTCGCATTTCCTCACGATTCCCTTCGGGGAGGTGGGGGCATTTTTTTTTCTTATCGTATAGACGCTGTTTCCATGTGTTCGTAGCGTCTTACGATGAATTAAATTTTTTGTAAACACACCGCTTCTACTTATGGTAACTGAATAATGCTCTCCCATTGTAGAGTACATCCTACTTTAATTTGCGTAACGTTCCGTAACACTATGGGGGGAGCTTTGTGCGCTGCAAACGGAGGCCGTGGTGCGGCGCTGCGTCCGGTCTGTTGGCAGACGGCAGCGAAGGCGGCTGCTGGTGTCAGTGCAAAATATCGAGACGAGTCAGCGCGCAGTTTTAAGCCTATGTCCTGCGTTGTACCTAGTGCGTTATGCCTGAAGATCGGAAAGGATGCCGCGTACCTACTTGCTGCGTACCTGGGTGTCGATCAGGATACAAGGAAAATGACGAAAAAGTGTCGAGGTTCTGGCTGCCTGGAGACAGCGAACGGCGGGAAAAGTGGAAGCGGCATACATCGGCAAGAACGGGCTGGTTTCACGTTTGACTCCCCGCATGTACGTGTCTTCGTAAAGCACTTCGATCGGTGAGAGTTCGCATGGACCAGTGGCCTGTCGCAGCTGTCGTTGTGACGTCGCAGCGCGATGTTCTTACACTTTTGTCCATAATATGTGCGACCAGACAGTGTCAAAAACTGCTACAAGGGCTGTTCTAGATTTTCTCAAAAGCACTGGACTGGATACTAAGCTGTAGGATAATCGCTGTGTTAAGTAGCTATTGTACATACGCACCACCTCTTCGTGTACCCATCACCACCCCTCATGATTCTTTTATCCCATATCTACTGTGTAGAGTAGCAGGCTAGATCGCATTAGCTGAGGCCAACCTCTCAGCCTTCTAATAAATTCTCACTCTCTCTCTGCTGGAAGAATCATACAGCGGATCTACAGGCCTAAGGGTCATTCATAACGAAATCGACAGAATGCCAATAAAGAAAGGAGTAAGGCAGGGAGACACGATCTTCCCAATGCTAATCATCGCGTGCTCACAGGAGGTTTCCAGGGCCCTAGATTGGGAAAAGTTAGGAATAAGAGTTCATGGAGACTACCTTTGTAACCTGCGATTTGCTTATGACATAACATTTGATGAGTAACTCAAGGGACAAATTGCAACTAATGATTACTCAAGTTGAACAGAAAAAGCAGAAGGGTAGGTCTGAAAATTAGTATGCAGAAAACTAATCTAATTTGCAACAGTTTCGGAAGAGAACAGCGCTTTGCGATAGGTAGCGAGGCACTTGAAGTTTTTAAGGAATACGTCTACTTAGGAGATGTGATAACCACGGAGCCGAGCCATGAGACTGAAGTAACAAGAAGAGTGATGAGGTGGAGAACATTTGGCAACCATTCTCAAATCATGAATGGTAGTTTGCCACTATCCCTCAAGCGGAAGGGATATAACAGCTGCATCTTACCGGTACTTACCTAGGGAGCAGAAACCTGGAGACTTACAAAGAGGGTTCAACTTAAATTGAGGACGACGCAGCGAGCAATGGAAATGAAAATGATATGTGTAACCTTAAGAGACAAGAGGAGAGCAAAGTTGGTCACTGAACGAACGGGTTTTAAGGTCATCATAGCCGAAATCAAGAAAAAGAAATTGACATGGGCTGGGCACGTAGCGCGTAGAAAAGATAACCGCTGGTCATTAAGGGTAACTGACTGGATTCCAAGAGAAGGCAAACACGCGAGGGGGGGAGATAGAATCTTAGTTGGGCAGATGAGATTAAAAAGTTTGCTGGTATAACATGGGAGCAGCCAGCACAGGACAGGGTTGATTGGCGGAACATGGGAGAGGCCTTTGCCCCACAGTGGGTGTAGACAGGCTGATGATGATGATGATGAATGTGATGATGATGTCAATCGTTTACAAGGGATTTTTGTCAAACCTGCCACATACTCGGACGGATCTGGAACTAAGGAAAGCGGTGTGATGAAGCCACGTGCTCAACGGAATACGAGCGAATATCGGACAAAATCTATCCCTGCTTTTGACATCATATTCCATGCCCAGCAGAAAAGCTCTCTTCACCGCTCTCTTTTGGGGTCGGAGACTAATGAATCAGGTGCCCTTCTTAATCTTCGGAAGAAGGTGGAAATGCTGTGTGTATTTTTGGGCGTCAAAAGGCCGTATGCAGGATGTGTTATTCCTTGGCTTGGAAATCCGTAATCGCTTGTTGTACGTTCCTATAGTATTGCGGAGTTGGGTCGGAATGTAATTTTTGACGGTGGGTGTCGTTACCTGATAGCCTCGTCCTTACATTTGCTTTCTTCTTTCTGTGATTATGCCTTTAGCCAGGGCTCAGGCTCTGCTAGTAGGCAAACCTTGGGCCCGCACGACGTGTTCTTCATTGCTAAACTTCTGCAATAAAAATAGCGCCTACGGGAGCAGTAACGCACTACGCTCTATAGCGCCCTCACTACGACAATGTGTCTAGGTTTTCCTTTCCACGTTTTTTCTTCGTTTCGGGACGCTGGACCACTGCATGTAATGTTTATTTTGTTTATCCCAAACAGACAAATGATGCCAATCTTTTATATAGCCCTTCGTTCTTAAAATGATGCATGCCTTACAGTCAGGATGCACTAACGGTTGCCGGCAGTTTCATTTTGGAATCGGGTAATGTGTCTCCAGCTTATGAAACACTTCGTTTCCTTTACCATAACGACAGCGGCTAACATTTTAACTCAGACCTCATGCAAAGTTCTATCGTGTGCTGTCACGCAACGCTGGTGAGGTTGTTTTGCCATAGAATTTAAATATTGCTTCCTTATGGCCGAGAATCCGCAGAACGTAGCGGAAAAGCAGCGACGGAATGGGAGCTCTATAGTTTTCATCCTGCAATGAACCAGACTGAAATCGCGTACGCTCGGTGTTCACCCGTTCGCGGCCCATTAGGACAAACCATACGCTCGTAGAAATGAAACGACACTATCATCTATTTCGTGCATGTGCACCCTCAAAGTACTGCGCAATATCTGAAGCGAAGCAAAGAAGAAAATACATTCCTTTTAATTTGCGAATGCAAAGCACCTCTGCTTAAAGGTTACGAAAAGAAAAGCCAGCAAATCGACAACAAGCACTTGCAGAGAGAAGGTGCCTTCATTCCTTCTTACAAATTATTGAGAAGTGTTCATCAGCACACGAGAGAAGTGTCTCCGATCATGTCTCATGGCCACATTCCCCCCGTGATGTTTTGTAAAGTGTGATTAGGGAAAGAAAGATCCGGGCTCTCAAATGAATATCATGAGGAATCGGTTTCACACGCGCGTACAGAACTTATTTCCTCAATGTTTCTTTTTTTTTATCTTTCTTCGGAAACTATGTTCACTACGCACTATACAGCAGCTTTGGAATGCAGGTATTTGATCTCTATTTTGTTCAAATTTTCTCTCTTTCTGCCTCTTGTGGAAATAAGCAGCGATCGAGCACTTGATCATTTTTATCATAGCACCAGAAATTGCTCCAAGTTTAAGCGGGGTTGTCAATAAATTTCGGAAAACTTCCAGATTTTCAAATACGCAGGAAGCCTCATGGACGCTTCGTTCTGCTGAGAAATTTTACTGCCCAGACCAAATGATTCATTGAATGCCTAGCACCTCGTTGCTATGAACTCTAGCTACGCTTTGACAGTTCTTGCTTTCACCATTATTGGTTTACATTGGAGAGAAAAAAAAACACTTAAGTGAGGTATGTGAAGTTTATTACATGTCTGAATAAAAAAAAATTTTACACCATCTTCCCAAAGGGAACCCTGATGGGATGCGAAGCAGCACCGTTGCGCACGGGTGGCGTCACGGGTTGAACGGCGCTAAAGTGGGTGCTGCGGTGAGCGCTGGAAGATTCGTTTGAAGCGATGGCTGGCGTAGGTCCTGTCGTTTCTTCAGAGTGGACACGGGCGCTGGACCGGAGCTGGCGCGCGTTTCGCCTTGACTACCACGGCCTTGTGATCGGTGAAGTGCACGCTGAGAGGTTCCTGCAGACATTCGACGTCGAAGTTGGCAAAGACCAGATCGATGCACGTTCCCCTTATCGTGGTGGGTAGTTTCCGTTCCGCCGACCCGCACTTCAGCGAGTGCACGTCACGCATGTAATCGACGAGCCATTCTCCTCCTCCTCCGCTGACGTCAACGTTGAAGTCTCCCGCGACTATAAAAGGCGCGCGTCGACACGCCTCGCCGCAATCAGTCAGCGTCTCCTCGAGACAGCGCTCGAGGCGAGCGCGCGGCAGGCGAGGGAGAGAGTGACGTCCCGCTACCCTCGCAGTGCGCGCTGCTGCGGCGTGACCTACTTGGCACCGCTCCAACACCTGCGGCGAGGGGAGCGCGTTGCGGCGCGTTCGTACGCACGCACGGAGGGAGGGACAGCGTTACACAGCCTAGTCAAAGAGATGCTTCGCATCTAAAAAAAAAGGTAGCCCTCCTTTTTTTTTCAATAAGTGACGTGCCTAAACATAAAATAGCCAAGAAACACCACGGGAGTTCACAAGGCCGTATAGAACAATGATTTGTGGGGCAGTAAAGGCGTCCTTGCGATAGTTATTGTGAGTGATCAGCGCGAAAACGGGACTGAAACGGAGGAAAAGACAACCGTTTCAGTCCCGTTTTCACGCTGTTCTCTCGCAGTATCACGTACCAACTGGCCCTTCAGGACACCCTTCTGCGATAGTTATTGGTTGAGCTCCATCCGGAGATAAGTTTGATTTCTCCTTCGTATGCTTTCAGTTCCAATAAACTTCTGATCTCTAAACCTATAGTAGTTTACAGATGTTAGTGTTATTTGTGGACATATGTAGGTCCAGAAGTAGCTGATTGGGAGGGACATACTGGGTGAGGATAAGCATGAACCCAATAAACGGCGCACGCCGTGCCCATTGTTCATAGAAAAGGGATAATTTTGAAACTGACAATGCACTTAGGATTGTTTTTTAAATGCATTGGGATTCAAAATGAATGGAACTTTTAAATGGTGAGTGGTCGAGATAAACAAGAGACTTTTAAAATACTGGTAAAAAGAAAATATGAAATGAGATGGGTAAGTTACAGAGAAGATGCACGATGTACAGGGAAGAGATAACACAATCATTAGCGTGCTATTAAAAAAACCGTTCAATAACTCTAAATACACCGTTTCACGCACATACCTATATCACCTACTTCTCGGCATACATACTTTTTTAAAACCCATGAAATTAAAATAGAGCGCACAATTTATGCTTAATATTGTTGAATACCTCAACGATTACACTGTTAGAGTTTGCGCATGGGATGTAATTCCCACTGTAAACATACCAAGAGCTGTAGGAATCGTTTTTTAGTTTTGTGTTTTGTTTTCACCAGGGTACACAGACCAAAATTTTGCTAGTGAAGGAGGAGGAGACTTGAATGTCTTACTGAGAGCTTGATAGTACATAGTACGACCGAAATAGGACCCTGAAACTGCTACGGCACACGCTTCGGATGCGATGTTTGGCGCCAATCTGACATATGAGAACTGGCAGAAGTTGCATTTGACGTGGCGCGCTCTGAAAGAACGTGTCGTCCGATTTATCTGTCATATCAATTCTGTTTTTGTCTCTGCTTACGTGTGTTTTGCTTCACAAAATTCATTTTTTTAGGCGACACGGTGCATCGCTCCGTTGAATACGGTAATAAAAATGTGTCTGGCCCAGACGCGACATCCCTTTTTTTTCCTCGTACGTGTACTTGCATTTCGACATCTCTATGAGGAACTGCCTTCTACCGCGCGTTTCCTTTGCATGACGATACAACCTGCCCTTTCCTACATGTTCCCTGAGAAAACTATTTTGCATATTGCAACCATTCAGTGAGCACTGAATTTGAGAGCGCATTTTCTCGTGGCAGTCTCTTCCGGTGAGATGAAGTGTTTTCGTATTCGCAAATAGATTGGCGGCTCCGAAAACCCCTAAAGGGACATGTCGCTACAACAAGCTTTTCGCCGAGAATTTTTATTTCGTTCCCGTGTCTGTTACATACCAGTTGATAGTTTCTTTATCGTTGCTTAAAAGAAATCTAACGTCAGCCATTCCCACGGCCCTGACCTCATATATTGCCACAACAGCAGGTTCATGCAGTAAATACTGTCATCTGTTGAAATCATGTACATTATGATGAACACAACGTCGGCCTTGTGCGAAAAAGTGTTCCCAGCTGTGATATCCGATGTAGGCACTCCAGAATCATCAGCGAAGGGTGTAGAAAAGCTTTGATGATGGCGAGGGGTCAAGCCTGAAAAGAAGCGCAGTTCTTAAGCGTCATGCTTCCATTTCAGCAAAACTTTAGAGCAGTGGTTCTCAGCCATGGATTGCTTAGGTACATATGACTGAGGCGCAAAATACATTTCGTGAAAAAGGGAGGAGCAGAAGAGAAGAAAGTGTAGTGTCGGCGCTTCACTTTCTTCTCTTCTGCTCCTCCCTTTTTCACGAAATGTATTTTGCGCCTCGGTCACATGTACCTAAACAATGTAAGCACCAACTCGCCCAAAAAGAAGTCCTTTTGGAATATCAGCCATGGATGTTTTGGGGACTCCTTGCGGACCGGTGTAAGTGATCTGGATCCCCTTGCAGTTACAGAGAAAAAAAAAAGGGGGGGGGGGGGGGAGGGGAGTCATAAATAATTACAACATGCAGCCTGAAAAGAGTGCCTTTTATTTCTCCCTGGCAATGAATGGTCAAACTGAAGTGCCAGGCCAATTCTATCTTCAATTCTATCAGCTTGTCAATAAGTTGTGTGGTCAGCCGCCATATTCAACCTGTTTTTAGCTATGTTTGTTCTTGAAATACGCAAGCCCATAAAAAGTATGCTCGCGAGCATATGTCGTTGAAGACGCATCAAAAGCTTTACAACCATCTCATTCAAAAGGGGACGCATAAGTCAGCTCCGCCACAATGTTCAGAATGCTGTGCGGTGAAGCGCAACAAAACTTAGGAGGTGTCATTGTCACGGGACTTAGTGTGCCTCCCAAAAACGCGTTTTCTTTCTTTTATTTTTTGAGGATGCGTTTCGCTGACCCGCACTAATCCGTGGACGCCCATTTGAGAACCACTGCTTTAAGACACTGCCAATTCACAGGGGGAAAAAAAGGAGCCAGCATCGAAACTTTTTGTTGTCGTAAGTTAAGTTCCCGGACACAAACTTACATAAATTCTTGAAGGTATTGCAATTTGATGTAACAGCACTAGCAGTAATTCTTAAAGGCTCCTGGTTCCTTTGTGCCAAACTATCTCACTCAGCGGCTGTTTAAAAGTATCCAAGAAGCACACGAGTCCTAGTATTCGTTGTTCACAGCTGAACTTCCCGAGAATATGTTACTTTAAACGCCTTTTTAAGCACATAAACTTGAAGTCTGCGGTGCGTGAAGCTGTGCAAACAGTCCGGCTCTGCGCAAAGTACAAGTTTGCTGATGCTGATATCGTGGAAATAAAAAAAGAAATACAATTTTAAACGAAATATCGCAAGTAATGGCTCACATTTTGAACTCAAAAAAGTTCGAAATTAAACCCACCTTTATAACCTTAACTTAATAGCTGACCGTTAGACAAGCCCCTATCTCGATTGCTTTACTATTCTTAACATTACCGTGGGAACCAAAACAGGTGAAGACTTTCCGAAAGATATGGTGGGCGCTGGATCTCATGGATTGTCTCTTTAATAGAGCGGCATTTCGTGAAAAGCTTCAAAGAGAAGCTCGATGTATGGCCCTTGTGCTATAGAATACCGAAAATACCAATCATATTCCTAGTTAAGCTTACCTGTGATACTATTGTGGTGAACTCTAAGCGATGATCTTGTTTTCTTGTAATTTTGCTCGTATATTTCCTTATCTGTGCACATCGTCTATTGATAAGCGTTTTTCAAAATTAGGTTTGAGTTAGAGGTAAACCAGATACGGATATGCCGGTCTAAGATTACCCGATGAATGATAGAGACCATACATTCACTCGTTCTTTTGTGTTTTTTTTTTTTACTTTTCTGAGCTTACCGTAAGGCCAAGACGCTATCCTCCAAACGAGATACGATATCGCAAGCCCTATTTATCTCTTTGAATGCGCTATATTATTTCGTGGGTTCATAAACGAATAAAGCGACCTGAACTTCAAGGCATGGCTCGTTTTCTTTCGTTTCATTTTTTCATTCCGCTGTTATTAGAGAGGCGCTGCAGGGCTGTTTTAAAGGGTCTCTAAAATGTTTTCTTTTTACTTACGTAAACAGGGAGGCTACAATTAGTTGCGCAGTGGAACTTTATGGAGAAGTGGCGAAAGGCGGGCTAGTTGGTACATAACTTAAAACTTGAAAAAACAGCGCAAGGACAGGACGAAGGAAAGGTGACACGAGGGCAGGCGCTGTCCTCGTGTCACTTTTTCTTCGTCCTGCTTTTCGTTTTTCTTTTTTTTCAAATTTTAGCTTGATGGAGTTCACCAACCGCTCGTCTTCACAACTTGAACTCAAATCTTTCAGCTCCGTCTTCCCTCGTGAAAATATAGAGCTGAAGAGGCGCTCCTGTGCTGCCTGTGGCTGGGAGTGGCATTCGCGAATGCCTACTCATTTCACATTGGAAGTGACAGCAGCCCCACATTCGACAACTATGGCTGCGAGGAGACAATCGCCCATCTTCTCTGTGATTGTCCTTGCTTCAGTGCGCCAAGAAATAAACTTTTAAAAGTGTTAGACGGACTTGACAATCGCCCATTGTCGGACGAAAGCGTCTTCGGACACTGGCAGAGACCTTCTTCAGCACAGAAGGCTTCGAGAGCGTTGTCGCGTTTCGTGCAGACAACTGGTCTTAGAGACAGACCTTATGAACGTCGCATATCGATTCTTTCTCTTTTCCCCTATCTTCTTCTTCTTCTTCTTCTTCTCCACTTTTCTGTTCTTTCAACATCTCTTATCTACTATCTTTTATTCCCCTCACCTCCTTCCCCAGCATAGAGTAGATAGCCGGTCTGAAAGCATGCTAACCTCCCTGCCCGTTCGGTCTATTTCTTCTTCCTCTTCCTCTATAGAATATTTTAGGGATGGGTTTCAGTGACTCCATATTGGGCTGTTAACCTTTGTGTTAACAATTAAACGAATGGTGTTACGGTAGACGCATACGCACGAAAACGGTTGGGTTGGTGTACGCGATATTTCATGGCCTAATTAATTGACGTTGCAATATACAAAAACAAGAAAACATCGGCTTAATAGTCCAAGATGGCGGCACCCTTATGCCTTAGGTAAAATAGTCTATATAAGGGAATACTTTTGAACACCCATTGCACCAAAACTATCACATTCAAATAGCACTTCAACTACTTTCCCGGCACTCACTCTTTCAATTCGCAGTAGCATATTACGCACCGTCAATAACAACAAAAGAACCGGTATACAGGTTAAATATCTCTGAAGCATCCACGCTGCCCCGCAGTTGTATACGTGGTAGGCGAGGTGTACGTGCTGCGAAACTACTACACGTGGACCACATATGATACGAGTGGCGGGCGCATAAACTACATCTGCATTGCCTACGTTGTACCCACTTGAAATGAGGGAAGCGCGATTGCGGATCTGCGCGCGTGCCGACAAGCTCACTGCGCAGCCGATTGCGTGTTGTGGGGGGTCGTTACATTTCATACGCCGTTCCTGCCGGACTGGATTGCGATACAGGCAAGTAGCGAGAGCTTCTGCAGAAGGTTATTGTAAAAGGCGTGCCTGTAATATTTCATGCGCGCTCGGCTTGAAGAGACGACGAAAATTACGACCTCGCAGGTTTAATCTTTCCCAACAAAGGGAAGCTGCATGTTTGGTCTATATCTTCTTGGTCTTACGCTTCGCAGCTTGTACAGCTTTTTCTAATCTTGATTCCACAGACTCAAGCGATGGTGATTCGTTTTCAGATAAATAAAGATAGAAAATATAAATAGTGACCCACGTGGGCTGCACTTTGATTTAAGCGGTGGCCCCAACGGGAATGGACAGCTTGCAAAATAGTTACGGCGCATGCGCGAGCAAGTTTATTTTCCACCAGATAACCTCGACCACAGACTGGCACGCAAACAATTTTTTCCATTCACCGTTTTGTCGTACCCGCGTGCCTTCAGTAAAAGCACAGTGAGCCTGGAAAGCAGTCTGTGCACGAGAGTTTTTGGTTGGAAAACAACCTTGCAGGAAAGCCGCCTTGCAGATTTTTGCAAATGGTCAATTGCTGCAACAATGTTTGTGCCTGCGAGGCTCCTGGCGAGTGTTACGCTGGTAGCTAATGCGCAGCAGAACAACAGTCGTTAGTGCGCCTCGCTCATATGCACCGCGCCTTGACCGTACCTTTCATTACACAGGTGTGCTGTCTACTTGTAGTACACAGGCACGTTCTCTTTAGCTTTTATGTTAGCTTTCCCTACACCTCCTTTTTTTTCTGCTTGAATTTCGCCTCCATATCATTTAGACATTCGACCTCTTTTCGGTCAGATTTTATTATTTCTTTGTTTGAGCTTTAGGCATGTGTTTGATCAGCATTCCTAAAATGCTAATACAAACAGAACGGGAGTGCCGGCCACATCTAGTAGGTTTACATGATAAAATGCATGGCTACACAACGCACAGGCACACGCCATGTTGTTTTTCCATTGCGTTAAACATTTCTTCCTTTTTTCTCGTGGAGTGGGGGGGGATTCAAAGAAATGTTACAAACTCGCGTTGCAATTACTCTAGAAAATGGACGTGTTGAAGTGGAAACTATAACCAGGTGCACACACACTATAGAACGATTAAAGAAAAGCAGACACTGAAAAATCTGGAAAGTGCAAAAATAAACGACTGGTAGAAGTTTCGACAGCCTTCAGATAAAGTAATATTGTTAATAAAAGGGGCCTAACATGCATTCGTAAAGCAATGTTATTGTTATCACAATAATCATAATATTTATCGCTAAATTAACCTCAAGTTCATTCATTCATTCATTCATTCAATTGTGAAATTCACCATGCAGAAATCTAGGGCTTAACAATTGAACACTGCATAATTAACTTCTCCCAGAATATGGGGGTACACTTCAAAGGCGCAGTAAATAAATTAGTCCAGCTGCTTTCGCACAGCCAGTATAGGTTTCGTCACCGGGAGGTTTTAGTCGAACTTTTAACACGTGCGTCACGTGAGCCCTGCTGGTGAAGAAGACGCCGAAATAGCACGTGCATAAATTACCAGAAAGGAACGCAAGTGTCAGTGACAGCGCTTGCACATCGTTTCTAAATTATTTTTTTTTTGCGGGGTCTTTATAAGAAAAGCAATGTGCGTGAACCACTTAGTCAACAGTAATGTGTCTTTGTCTGCCCGCTCTATCAAATCAAGATTTATGCTGCACACGCAAAAATGCAAGAATTTAGCCTTACCAAGGATCCAGTACGAATTCTGTTGATGACTCATTGGCAAAGTTTGAACAAAGAAGCAACTATCGCATTCCAGTACTTAGTGGGGGGCACCGAGGAAAACTTAAAGGGCATGTCTTGTTGTCCTGGCTGTCTTATAAAAAATATAGTTAGAAGAGCCCACATCGATGGGATAGTCATATCGCTTCGTAAAGGTAACATTCAATAGAAGCCTTTCTAAACAAAACACACACAATCGTTGCCCATTAGGCGAGACAGATTGAAAGAAGTTGATGAAGTTCAAACTTTTGTAAAAGCTATGCCTTTAGCTCGAACATAACAATCGGCAATTGTATATAGCTAAAAATACTCTCTTTGTATCATATCTAAGCTTTTCTTTAAAAAAAACATTGCTCAGAAGGCTTATGCTGACTCCTTGCAGCTGTTTCGAAATATATAGGAACTTTGATGTGCGTTTTTTTTTTTTTCTGTGAAGTGGCGCGTCTCAACGCTTCCTTAAACTTGCGATTGTTTTTATTGCGACAAACATTGAGCCGGTGATAAAAAAAAGTGTAGTCCAGTTCTTAGGAAATCACAATGTTGTATAATACCGGTGTCACGCGGTGTACTGCTGATCGCGATTAAGCATGATAGCAATCAAATCTTTCAGTGATTGGCTCTTTCCACAGCTTGGCTTGAGGGAGCCAATCACGATCAAGAAATTCGATCCAGATCAGGCGCGATCGCGATCAAAAGTGACCGTGTGACAACGGTATAAGTTTTAAGCCGAGCTGCTCGATAGGAGCCATTGTGAACCGTTAACTTAAGCCGTGCACATTGGCGAGAGGTGGTCTTTCGGCGAAGCTTCACTTAAGAAACACGGGGCCTCACTGAAAGGGCCGATAACGTAGTTCAGGCCAATACGTGTGCAACGATGCAGTAACCCAGCACAAACCTTAGGAGGTACACAAAATGCAGTCAGCGAAAATTCGTCGTCGTCTCAAAGGAGTGCCACTATGCTGCCGAAAGTTTCTTCCTGGCCTGTGAAGGCAGCACCAATGCTTCGCTGGTCGTAAATATCGGCCAACACTATGCAAGAATTACTTTCCTCGCCATAAAAAAAAAAAATAAATACAGGAAAGCCTGCGTGTTCTCTCCATAGGCCTATATACCGTGAACGTTGTTTACCTAACGGGATAACCGCGTAAGCAACGCATTCGTGTTAGCAAGTAAGAACAAAGCGGAAGAGCCATAGACTTCCCTAAGAGCCATACACCGCAAAGGCATCTACCCAGAGTAAACTGGTTCAACGCGGCAGCCCCTTGGCAAGACTTACTGAGCACTTACTTTTTTATTGAGCGGCCATGGTTTAAGTAACACAACGCAGTTTAGTCAAGTTAGCGAGCAACACAGTGGACTTGGATGCTGGCTGGGCGTTCCGAGAACAGTGCTTTCACGCCCTCTTTAACGGTGTAGCAGTCATTAGGTTGTTTACTTCGAGGTTTTCCTCCATAACGCAAGTAAGCGGGCGTGCAAGGTGCGGAATGCTCTGCATGGATAACAGATTCAAATGCTCCCCGTAATGGGTTGTTCGTGCTTTGCTTTGCTATTATACTCTAGTAAAACTCGTTCTTGGCCTAGTGTGTTCGACATGCTTGAAATTAAAAGATGAGAGATGATAGATGATACAACTAGATGATAGAAGAAATTACGTGATGATAGATGAGCCGAATTAGAGCATCTACTTCAGGATGCTCTAGGTCGGCGAAATATTTCAGGAGAGAATGGTAGTCCCCCTGGAACTAGGGGTGCGTTTGAGAGTCGAACTGGTTTGATCAGATCTTTAGGGCTAACTTAGAGCGATCCAGCATGCCGGTGAAGGTACAGAGAGACAGGGCCTCTTTACTACCCCCCGGCATGGCCAAGACTCATGTTGTCCATCAATTTTATGGATATTCAATAAAGTTGTCTCAGCTCACTAACAATGAGATCCAAGATAATTATAGAAATAATTACTTAACTTCACGTAGTTGAAATGCAGAAATTATAAAATGAAAATGAAAGTGAGCAAAAGCACAACTGGGGAAAGTTAGGAGACTAATCCACGTCCTCGCATGCACGTTCGAAGCTAAGCAAAGAACGAAGTGTTTGCTCTATTTTGGATTTAATTGATTATTTAATTTATTTCATTTCAGTAAGTAAGAGTAAGCTCTAATTGTCTATTACGTTCATAATGATCAAAAGTGAGTAAGTGACGTATTAATTAGTCATCGATCGTTACCAGAATAGCACCACTACGGCGCTATGAGGTGGCACGCGCTGCAGTTTTATGTCGCATACTTCACGCTTAACACTTCGTATGTGTCTTTGAATGAACACGTGGAGTAAGTAAAACAAGAAAAACTTCTAAAGCAGTCTCATACTTCTTTTTCTGTTAATATTTTCTTTTTCTTGTCCATTTCGTTGTCATGGCTCATTCGAGACGCGTTTAATGCTTCGTTGCCGCCACTGATTTCTCACAAGTTCGCATGCCGAGGCCAATAACATGGCTGTACTTTTCCCCCCTTGCCCGGGGCCTCTAATTAGCGCGATATGCGCAGCTAAGTTTGATGACCTTCTGTCAGTCAAACACCGCCCTTGGGATGGGGCGCAACCATGGCAAAAAGCGACAGATTCCGCCAACTCAGAAGCACCGACATGTGCTGCTAATGATTAGAAAATAAGTGTCTCCATGGTAACCGCTAAGGTGACCTTACATACGGTTCAATAAACTTTAATAATGATTCCACACTGCGAAAACGATCAGGTTTCATCTCCTTTTGCTGACGCTCTCGGAATCTCACAAAGAGCAAGCTTATTAGGCGGCACTGCTCTCGCTGAGCCATTGTGCTCACGGCGCGATTAAGCTTCAGTTTCAGAAATAATTGCTCCTTCCCTTTGCGTGGATCGGCTTCTTTTAAAGTTTGTTACCTGATGAACTGAATCCGATAAACGAGATAATTGGAGGATGAACTCAAAGCGACGTGGGAGGGGATCTAGATTTTCTTCGTCTCCACGACGCACCATCTTCGAAGAAGATGAAAGTGCGTAGAAGAACCGAAATAGAGATTAGATATTCCTGGTTCTCAGGCACGTTTGCCGAATGTCGCTTTTATTTTTCAGGACGCAAAGCGACACATTCTGAAGGCAGTAATACTACATTTGCAACGCGGCTTGAGCTTGGAGCGGTGGCATCTCCTCTGCCAGTGGCAAAGCCTGAACGACACGCAACGACGTCGTGTAGGAAGCAAGTTCAAGCTGTGGTGATGGCCAAAGAAAACTTAATCTAATGAACTTTGATGACATTGAATAATGCAGAATGAAATATCTTCCTTTGCGTAGCCTGAAGCTTCCCGCTCACTTGTTATAAAGGTCATGGGCTCGCAGAAGCTTCACAAAATTCAGATTTTCTGTTATTAAGCATATATAGGAACAGCCAGTAAACAGATTCATACCGTATGTATAGTTAAAAAAAAGTGTGCGTGGGAGCCTCGCTATCTTTGACGACACAGTTGCCCAGATTTGCAGCCATTTATATCGGCGAAGATTTACTTATCTTTATTATGCACTGTCGCAAAAAATGTAGCGTTCGTAATCTATTTACAGTCGTGAGCAACATGAGTGGCTACACCGAATCTACGTTAATGCAATGATTACTTGTAACGTACCAATATGAATGTTACGTATTGAAATGCAAGAGATACCATTCCAGAAGTTTCTTCGGGAAGGGGAGTCAACCATACTTAATGTATGTTAGTACGTGCGTTTGTATGTGGGCGTGTACATATACACATGCAATATTGAAAAGTTATGCTGGGTAAGGCTTGAACCGCCCCCCCTTTTCCTGGCTGCGCCAGTGGCTTGAGCAATGAGTGTCATGAACACATTTTTTGCGCTTGCGAACTATGTTTAGCTGCTACGACCTTTACAAGAGGATGTCAGCGTTCCCTCTCATACTTGAAAACGACTGTACCTGCTTTACATAACGTGTACATACATTAGTTACACTTAATGTGACGGCGCTGCGGCGGCGCTGTACCCATGTATAAGAAGTAAAACATGTTCTCAAGATTGTAGTTCGCACGAGCCTGTAACAAGCGTTTGTGTAAGCATGAATGTGAAGTGTAGAGAATTAAAAGGAATTATGCCGAACTTCTAATCACGACATGTGCGCATACTTGTTATATGTGGGTATGTTAATTATCTCTGCGCTTTTGTGTGCAAGTTCGTGTTTGCGTGTGCCGCTGGAGGTAAGATTGACATTCGGGGGAACAGAGATTGTGGTGGATGTGGTGACAGGGTAATATCCTACCATGTTTTCGTTAGCTGCATGATAATGTAATAAGAAAGGTTAATGTAGACACATAAAAAACAGCGGTTACGTTGAACTATACGGGATGCAGCGAGTACAAGTACACAGCTAATAAAAACTAACAGACATCCGCAAGCAGTTTCTTCTCTGCCGTTACAAATGGACGCGGGGTAAATGCCACCACTAAAGTCATTAACGGGGAAAAAAAAAGAGATACGTAGACGCAGTGCGAGGAACGGGATCCTCCGGAAAAGAACTCTGCTCGGTCAGGAGGGAAGACATGTCGGTAGCTTCGGGACAGGAAACTACCCAGGGCGGATGTGGCTGCAGGAAAGGAAATTGCGCGCCTCAGATTGCAAGAAAGAAAGAGTGAAAAGCAAGAGGACATGCACCCCCAGCTCGCCAGCGTGAGTAAAAAGAAACTGACCACTAGCTTCCGTACGCGAACATTGACTCTGAACATCTTGGTCGGTTCGTGAATTTTTGATGGTGTTTCCGGTAGCCCCTTAAGTGCACAGACATACCCAATGAAATTAAGGCATGAGAGATGCCACGCTAATATAGTATTCGAGCAGCATACGTTGGGGTAACCGTATAGAAAGGTAATAGTCAGCGGGTTGCGAAAACGGTGGTTGTTCTTTTCATAACGGGGAGTGTGGCAATCTGTTATGGCGAAATAGTCAATCTGTTGAAATTGGGGTCTGTTGAAATGCGCGGCATGCATATGAATCGTGCTCATAACGAGCGCAACCGTGGCATTTTTCTTCAGTCATTGAAACTAAAGACCAAGACAGCAAGAGAAAGAATGAAGGAAAATAAAGCGAGATAACTATTATCGATTCTTCTGGCCGACACGTGGGCCCAGAAATCCGAGAATGTCGCTCGAACGCTTTCGCAACAGTGTAGGGCAACTGACTTATACAAATGGCGGTGCAGTAGAGAGGAAGACGGCAAGGGTGACGAGAGCGCGAACCAACGATCAGTATATCTTAATGCAGGCACATTAAATTACAAAGGACAAAGATGGAACGGATCAAAGTAAGAGGGAGCAAGGGAATCAAAATTACATATTGGCTGGTACACACGTTACTACTGAGAGTATTTTTTTTCTTTTCGGTATAAAAAAGAGCGCTTTCTTGATATCTTGGTATATAGCACTGTAACCACCGCGTGCCGCCTGATTTCTTCTAATGGTGGTGTGGTACGAGGCAAGGTTCACGCCAACCAAGCAAAGTGACGTGTCAAGCTCCAATTAAGGAAGCGTCGGCACTATTTTGTCGGGTCGGCAATTACATGAAAAAGGTCACCTATTTGAAAGTTGCAATAAATGTACATGCGCGCCGCGAATAGCAGAGACTGCGATAATGACGCGTGACGGCTACGAGGCTACAAGAAAGATTAAGAAAGTTCTGATTACGATATCGAACGGCATGTCATAATTAATAATACGTCCCAAAGCCACGACATGATGATGAGAGACGCCAAAGTGGATGGATTCGTAACTTTCGGACACCTGGGGCTCTTAAGCGTGCGCCAAAATCTAAGCACGCGGGCCTCTAGCAGTCTGCCCCCCTTTAAAATGCAGCAGCTACGGCCGGGATTCGATCCCACGACCTTTGGGTCATCAGTCGAGCACCATGACCACTAGACCACCATGGCGGTTTGTAAGCATGTCATCAGTACTGGTAACAGAGAAAATATGACCTGGCTGTCGTCGACATCAGGGGAGATTCAACTGGAATTTTGACAAATGCTTTATTTTTCTTCATTTTTTTCTTCTTTTAAAAAGAAATATGCATGTTTTTACCAAAGTAAGTCGTTCCAAGGTGGAACTGTCCTTGTTCTCACCGTCTGAATTCTCTCCATTCGCACAAATAATGTAAGAAACAGCATAATTGACAACAACGTCTTTACTATTTTCGCAGTTATTTTTGGGAAAGGCTCGCTAAAAAAAAATCACAGCATATCCGCAGAGTGAATGATGATGAGTGGGCGAAGCTCCGGAGGTACATCATCAAAGACGTGATGGTGGTTGGTTGCATGTGGTCAAACGATATGCATGTGAGACCATATCGCGATGCCATGTGTTGTATGGCATAGCGATCGTCATCGTCATCACCGTCATCGTTATGACGCATAGTGGGTACATTCCATGTGGTGTGGCGTGATGGCAGCGTCATCGTCATCACACAGGGAGATACTGCTGGGTACGCAGGTGGCTACTACGTACTACAAACTACAAGGGGACGCACGACCCACGGCAAAGACGGGATGGTGGTTGGTTGCATGTGGTCAAACAATGTGCATGTGAGACCATATCGCGATGTCATGTGTTGTATGGCATCGCGATCGTCATCGTCATCACGGCACACCACATTCCATGTGGTGTGCCGTGATGTGGCGTACCGAGAGTCATAGGTTACTCCCGCCGTTTACCCGCGCTTTTTGAATTTCTTCACTTTGACATTCAGAGTACTGGGCAGAAATCACATTGCGTCAGCACCGATCAACGGCCCTCGCAATGCTTTGTTTTAATTAGACAGTCGGATTCCCCCGGTCCGTGCCAGTTCTGAGTTGGCTGTTTTCTGCCGGCCGAAGCATAAGGAGCTTCGCCCCTCGCGATGCCATGTGTTGTATGGCATTGCGATCGTCATCATCATCACGGCACACCACATGGAATGTGGTGTGCCGTGATGGCAGCGTCATCGTCATCACGCAGGTGGCTACTACGTACAAGGGACGCACGACCCACGGCATAAGGAGCTTCGCCCCTAAAAATGAAATATGAGTGTTGAGAAATGAGTTTTGGGAATGAGTGTTGGGAATGAGTGTTGGGAAAAGTACCAATGAGTGGCAGACGCATTTGATGCCCACAAGAACCGTGACTTGGTGTTGGTTCTACCATGGAAGCTCATCGAAAAAGTGCGCCGGATAAAAAAAATCCCAGAAACTGGCGTGTCAGGTTTGTGTGCCCACGCATGCCGCT
>JALIZH010021824.1:0-34024 GCA_030522465.1 Rhipicephalus appendiculatus | reverse complement strand
CTCTATTCCTTCTCTAAAAGAGCCAATCCATATAATGAACATTGATGGCGGGGCCACATTACCGGCTCCTTCAGATCGTGCAACCCCCGCCGACACTTAAAGGCATGCACTGGAAACCCTCAGTACTCACCCCAACAATTCGACTTTCTGCCGCTTTACAGCGTAAACTTTAAGCACAGGCATTATTAAAAAAAGCCGCCCGGGGGATTGCACCGGAAAGAGCAATACCAGACGAGCGGGGTCGTCAGACTGTCCACTTAGGTGGAGGTGGGAGTATGTTGTCAATAATAGTATGGCTGCTTAAGCCACCACAATGTTCACGTCAGGCAAAACGGCTCTTTCTTCTTTTTTACCCTCTTGTCATGCCGGTCCTTCTTATTTCGTGCTCGTTCCCCCCCTCCGTTTTTTTTCTTCCCCCCCCCTTTTCACGTTCGTCTTTGCCTTTCCGTCTTCTTCCCTCCTGTCCTAACACGGTATATAAGAGACACGTTGTAAATATTGTTATGCCTTGAAAAAGACGGGGTTCCCGTCGAAACGTCGGCAGAATAAACAGTTGTTATGTGAAGGCGCATCTATTTTTATACTTATAACCTTGCGGCAACCGAAGTTATTCTTCAGCATATAAGCCTTATATATATATATATATATATATATATATATATATATATATATATATATATATATATATATATATATAAAGTCAAAAAAAAGAGGACGCAAATTTTACTAACGTTTCGGCAGGAGGGCCCGCCTTGGTCTGACGAAGGCAGGCCCTCCTGCCGAAACGTTAGTAAAATTTGCGTTTCGTACGGTTGTCGTCCTCTTTTTTCGACTTCATTTCCCACCGGAACCATTGAACTTCTTCCTCGCATATATATATATATATATATATATATATATATATATATATATATATATATATATATATATATATATCAACGCCACAGGGAAAGTTTCATACAATTTTTCCAAAGCGTGGATTGAACGTGCGAGCCTTCGCTACGCATTGCGCGTTAGACGACTGCGTGCCTTTCAGCATTGCAAAGGCCGCATATTTATATAGTGCATTTGCCGTTGGCGGTACACAGAGCTCAGAAGCGCGTCAGCATGTTGTCTTGATCACCAGCGAGATGTCGCGCAGGGCGCGCTTTAGAGGTCGTCGCCCCGCTCATTGCGATGCGCGCGCGCCTGCTACATCTGTCACCTGTGCATTAACCTGCATTGCGTGGTCGCTCGTGCGTCCGCGCTTATCTCGTGGTGGGGGTGGTTTGTACGTGTAGTGATTTCACCGCAAAGTTGAAGTTTCAGAGCACACGAAGGTCCCTTCACTCGCTGAAGCAGCCGCGTTTGTGAAAGAAGCGCGCTTCTCAAAGACGAACTAGCAATTGTGTCAGTTGGCGCTCATCCTGTATTTGCCTGTGCATCCGTTTCATTCGTCCTTCTTTGTGTTTGAACAGCGCGCTTTAAATATCGATATGTGACAGTTGTTGCTTCACGTTCGCCTTCAGTGTGCGGTTTTGATGCGTCCTTTGAGCTTGAGAAGTGGGCTGGAAGTTTCTAGCTCCTTGACATTCTCCGCGCTCATTTCCAATTCGTTGCTATTGCAATCATTGATTCGGCGTTGCGGCGAAACTGTAATTCTTTTTGGTTTATTGACAGTTATTATCATATGACTTTCTCTTTGGCACATGTTTTCGCTTTTTTTTTCTGTATTAACGTTTATGAACTCATATAACTGTCCCAACTAACAAGAGACATTTTAAAAGGTATTCTAAACACTCACTAGACATTCCCTCTGACTGCGAAATAAACGAAAATACGACTGAGCTCTTTGTGTCTGCTTTTCAGAGTGCACACTGTGGGTGGCCTTCGAGAAGAGATACTCTTATCCTGAAGTATGCAACGAAATACACAAGGAATTGTGTGGAAAAGGCGTCTCGCTGTTCGACAAGAAATTCTGTGAGGACATTCAAGCTTACTGACTTGAATTAATACTTAAGAGAATGAGGCATTTATGAAAGTAAGAGAATTTAACGACAAAAGAGAGTGGGTAACACTTCTGAAGAAGCACATGATAATAAATGACCTGCAAAGAATGGAACTCAACAACATGCTGCAATTAGCTACTCATTGTCCCCAAGTGCTCAATGTTAAGCTAGAATCCTCGTCGTCACATTAAGAGATGTGTAGTCACATAACTAAATAGAAACACATTTGGCGCGAAAAAAGAATAAAGGACGTTCATTGTTATGCAACGCGCTTAAGTATCGTGATCTCCGTTGAGCCATACAGGAGAAGTCTACTCTAATCTACCCCGTTGATAAACTCACATTGTATGTGTGCGCAATGAAGCTAATCGCACATTGTAATGACCAATTCTGTCAAGGCAGCAAATGACGCCTTGAAAAGTTGCTGCCTTCACGAAGATAAGCTCGCTTGTCGAAGCATTGGCTCCGATGTATTGCCTGTTCAAGGATTGTTGATTATAAAAAATGTGTAGGCAGATGTCTTTATTGGTCAAAGAGTCATGCGTGGAAAATTCAAGAGCTCCTCTCGAGAGACGAGTTGTAGATTTGAGGTCAGGCGGTAGTGTTCCTCTGGGCAACCAAGCGTTCTCCCGCGCTTCTTCCTCTAGCCCAAAACTGTTCGACGGAAATGGAAGCCAGCAATCCTGGCGATCCAAGCGAAGAGGCGGACTACGGCGTCCGTCATAGAAATGTTTAACTCACCAAATTTTTACACCCACATGGTGAGCATCTCGAGGAAAAAGACTACAGTGTACTTTCGCCGTATTACACAACGGGGATCGCGTACACCAGAATTGAGTTCAGCAGACCCAACGAACCACCAACCTCCCGAAAATGTCCCAAAAAAGTTTTGGTGGGACATATGCTACTTCCCAGAAAAAGCCCTACAGCGCCAAAAAACGTCCCGAGTACGCTTTAGCAACCAGCAATTTCCAACTTTGGTGTCATCCCAGAGACCTCGAAATAAGGGTTTCTCATTAATATCTCGGCTTCTATTCATAATTACGAAGCGATTTTTTGTTTGTGGCATCTAGACATCTAAGTGCACATGCCAGCCAAATTTCATGCACCTAAATCCAGTGGTGTAGCCATGGCATGGGCGGGAGTGGCACACCGGTTAATACAATGCACCGTGGCACTCCTGCATTTGGCTACACCACTGGATCTAAGTACACAAAATTTGGTTTGCAGGTGCACTTACACATGTAAATGCTGCGCACAAAAAATGCGCTTCGTAGTAGTAATGCGTGTTTGTGACATTTGTGCTAAGTAAATGAGGTTTACTTTTAAAACTGATTACACTCATTGCAAAAATATACATTTTAATAAATGCCCAGGGCCTTGAGAATTGGCATAAATAACTATGTAAATACAGAAATGATTCATTTTGAGCTGATATTGTGCAATCTAGCCCAAATAGAAGAATCTTCAGTGCAAGGTTTTCTCATCTTGCTCTGTTTTTAAATATCTCAAAGAAAGCAGAACCACAGAACCCAATCTTGAGACACCTACAGCATTGTTAACGCTGTGTGTACCCTTCCGCGTATGCCCTGTCCTCGAAACTCATGTGCCGCCTGCCACATATACAAAACGAATATACAAGAGAACCAGTACAGCTTACCATAGGCGTGCGCACGAGGGGGGGGCAGAGGGGGCGGCCGCCCCCCCCCCCCCCTAGTGACCTAAGAAGGGGGGCGCAAAGTCTGTCCCATACATTGACTTAATAGGGAGGGGGGGCGCTAAGATGAACCATCGCCCCCCCCCCCTGACGGGGAACCCTGCGCACGCCTATGCAGCTTACGTAAAGTAATTGCAGCCTAAGCAAACATTTTTTTAAACAGTGTTCTAAAACTTGACATCAAATGTCACTTCCTTTTAATTGTGTACCATAGCCTAACCTCAATAGAGAGACACAAAAAAAAAACCACGATAGTCGTAGCAGATGCAGGGAGTGAACAGTTTTTCTTGCCTCTTTCTTCTTCGTTCTTTTTGAGTGCGCTGCTTGACTAGCAGGGTATGATGGTATCTTACTAATTATTAAGATGCACAACAATGCGAGACTAGAACATAAGTTATGAATGTTGACTCTTAAGCAGTTGCATTATTTTTGTGCCATATTTCACAAAATCAATATGGGTCATTGCTGTTGTTGCAAAGTGGGTTAATTGGTACATCATACGCAATGATCACATAGCGCATATTTCGCAGAAGCATACATGGAGAGTCAGCTTCTGAAAATGGGTTAATTTCCGACCACGGTGGTAATCTGGGCACGTTGGTAGTCCGTTTCTTTGAACGATAAAAGCACCCTTGAGACGATCACACAACGAAGAAACGCACGCGCACACATATACAGCGCTTCTTTCCACAGTTTATTTTGTGATCCCATAATTACTTATACAGCAAAGGATGAGCACGTCTGTTGCGCTGAAGTAACAGAACATTACTATGCAACATGACGGACAGCGAGAAAATCAAATTCCTTTTGTGTCAGCGCGAAAGACGGCATGCTAATGCGCTTGCCACCCATCTTTTCAGCTCCCCCGCTTCTACAATCCCGCGTGTAAGCTGATTCCTATTTCTTCTCACAATTCTGCACGTGTTGAACAAAGGAAGGCAATCGCACTTCTTACAATGCATTTCTAGGAAACCATCTGTCACGTTTCCAGCACTGTAATGGTCTTCACGCAGCCGGTCATTCAGGCTGCGACCGATTTGCCCACCGTGGCTGCGACTAGCTGCGACCACAAGATACCGGCAGACAACACACTCGCTGACTGAGTGATCGGCTGCGTGAACACCATTACAATACTAGAAACTTGGCAGGTGGATTCCTAGCAATGCATTGTAAGAAGTTCTTTGTTCAACACGTGCATAATTGTGGGGAGAATTAGGAATCAACTTACACGCGAGATTATATGAGCAATGGAGATTGAAAAGCCGTCTATCGCACTGACAGAAAATTAATGTGATTGTCGTGGTGTTCCTGATGTTACCTATTGATATTTTGTTATTCTGCGCAGCAGATGTGCTAGATAAGTGGTGTAAGGATCCCCATAAGCGGGGGGCAGGGTTCTCCTCAGGGGGGGGGGGGGGGCGAAGGTTCGTTGCAGCGCCCCTCTCCCTATTAAGGCAATGTATGGGGCAGACTTTACGCCCCCCCCCCCCCCCCCCGCCCCTCTTAGGTGACTCAAGGGGGAAGCCTCTCCTGCCCACCCCCCGTGAGCACGCCTATGGGGATCACAAAACAAACTGTTGAAAGTAGCGCCATGTGTCTGCGTGTGTGTTCCTTCATTGTGTGATCGTATCCAGTGCACTTTTACCGCTCATAAAAATTGTTTTTCGAGTTAAGCAGCCCATATATACCTTTCTCTAAGCGCATGAACAAGCATAATAAATTTATTACATGAATAGTTAAACATTCGGTGCAAATGCCCTGGGCCAAACTCAAAACACTTTGGGACAGTTTTGTCGGCTGAATTGCCTTAATCCACTATGAGTTCAAAGCAGAGAGTGCTTTTTTTTTCTCGCCTTCATTACCCTTCGTACAGGCGCTATCTCTTCCTCGCGAGTTATTTCCGTATATAACACGTGGACAATACCATCACTAAACCTTGAGCCTATCAGTTATTTTGTGCTGTTCGACTACATGCTGCTTTCCCCTCTTGAGCAGCCAAGAACACACAAAACGAAGTGAAATCAGTTGATGGCACACGATAGCGACGCAAGGCAAGGCATAACGGGCTTGCGACTACATGGCAAAGCGAAGTAGGAGAATTCACTACCCTCATATATGGAACAATCCAGAGGTTATTTCTTCGTGGCGTCATGCACGTGAACAGCCTGAGAACATCATGAATTGTGCATAAAAGACGGAAAAGACGGAATAATTCCTGTATCTTTAGTCAGCATGAAGTCGGCATTATCGCTTATACTCGCACATACGTGTAAGCAGAAACCAAGATATGAAGGCTATCATTATATTTCTTCTAGTTTACAGTTCGTGTATGTAATAATATTTTAAAAGCTTTCTCGCATGCAAAAAATACACGAGATGCGAGAAGAATCTTCTCAGAACGTGTGGAAAACATGTACTGATTCGGAGCAAAGCTCAAGGCAAGGCAAAAGTTTTCCATTGCTACGGTCTAAAACAAGCGACTTGTGTCACGAATCATCTCAAACGGGTTCTTACCCAGGCAGCACAGCACATTGGCCCAATATTGTTTATACACTGGCAAACGATGGTCCAATGAAGGGCCAGTCAATCCATTGCAAAACCAATGTTGGCGGAGCCAGCCTATAAAGATGCCAAGAATGGTCCATTGTAGCCAGTCAAAATACAATATTTGTACTACCATTGTACAAGGATGGCAACAAAGGGCCGTCATAGCCAGCCAAAATACAATATTGGTTGTGCCATCATACAAGGACGGCAAGAAAGGGCCGTGGTAGCCAGCCAACATGCAATATTGGCACTGCCATTGTATAAGGACGGAAACAAAGGCCCATCATTTCCAGCATACATAACACATTCGCACAGCCATCCTGCAAGGACGGCAACAATCGAATACCGTTGCCAGCCAACGTAAAATATTGGCAGTGTCATTTCATAAAGATGGCAAAAACAGTCTATCGTCGTCAGTCAGCAAACAATACTGGCACTTCGATTACTGCGTTGGCATTCCATTACTGAGTTGGCATTAGTGAGCTGTATTACTGAGTTGACATTCGGTATGGCTCAAAATGCAGGCTCAATAGTTGAACAAAATTTGTTTTACAGATGTTCAGCAATGTAAAATTAAATACGCACCAAGTGCTCAACTCAGTTTCCGAGCTGTTGGAAAGATTTTTTAAGAAAAAGGAAACGCAAAAAAGAACAAAATTGAACTTTGCAATGCTTGTTAAAAAATAACGTTAATTGTGCGATACAGCCAGCATATACACCGCTATTGTAAAAACAACAAAAAAACCTTAAACATTGTGTTTATATTGATTGACGCAGTATATAAATAATAATAATAATAATAATAATAATAATAATAATAATAATAATAATTTCGGGTTTTACGTCCCAAAACCACGATATGATTATGAGAGACGCCACTGTATATAGATAGTTTGATGAGTTAATAGAACAGAAAAGAATTCTATTTTGTTTCGCAATGGGCGTTTTGCATTGGCTCGACTTTTGTGCGTGCACTCGGAAATTGTTCTGACGGCTTTATTAGCGGCGAACAATCAAAACAGTTCATGCTACTTCAGCCACACCGCGTATTTTTGTGTTTAATACACGACTGGTTAGATTGCAGTATCGTAGCTTTTTTTGTGTGCGCGCTACAGTGATGCGCTGTCCAAGGCTGCGGTATCACTGGCGAAATTTTTAAATGAGGGATCAGTTACGTTCGCACTCTCAGCGCTTCACACAAGACGAGTTCACTTCAAATAAATGTTCTCGGTGTTCGGGAGGCTGGAGAAGCAGTGCTGCGCCATGTTTTGCTCAGGAATTTTACGTCCTCTCCTCCCGGCAGTGGGGTAGCATGGTGGCGGCTGGTCATAAAAAACTTGTCACTTGACGGCTGCTCCACCCACGACGGTTCGACAGCGGTTCCGAGCTTTCACTGCCCTTGAAAACGAGGATCGGGGTGCGCGTGTGTGTGTGTGGGGGGGGGGGGGGGGCAGGGTATTTGGCGGGAGACGACGGGACCGAAGATGCGTACGCGTTTCGGCCTCTTCTGGCCGGCGGCTATCCTTTGTTAGTCGGCGGCGGACACTTTCCTCATTTGGGCTCCCGGCATCGGTGGCCGCGCGCCCTTCGGCATTCAGTTGGGAGTCATCGGGAAAAAACGGACTCGGATGCCGAGACAATGACGTTCTACGGCGCCGCTACAGTGAGAAAGCAGCTGCCGTGTGCATCTTCGGACTTGATTGTTTTGACTTTTGACAAGCCATCCGCAGATGAGAGCCGATGTGTTTTGAAAACTCGCAAACTTTCCGCTGGATATTTGCGTTCGGATCGCGTTCAGTAAGTCCTTTCTTTCTTTTATTGCAAGTTACTTTCCGTGTTTTTTGTATGGGAAATGTGTGCTCAGTATTTTCTCTAGATCTTTCACTTTGTGTATATCCATGTGCTGCGCTTTGTTGTGTGCGTTGAAATTGGTTAGTTAAGTCCTCACCCTTAGCGAAATTGTCAGCGTTTGTTATTTGGTTCCTTTATCGTGTTGTTGTGCGCCAGCTAAGCATTCGTCTTTCATTTTTCCTTCACCGCTCGCATCGCGCAAAGGATTTCTGGATTTATAACACCGATATTTTCAATAGTTTCTAAGTTATCGCCTTCTTTCAAGCTCTAGCATAGTCACCGTTTAATGAATAAATAGGCCATGTATTTACTGGTAGTTCAAGGCGGATATGAATCAGTTGTGTCGAATGCCTGTCCAAGCGTAGATGTTCATGCATTCATTTTATACCACAATTCGCTTTTCATTCAATTCCTTTTGAGCCCCGATGTACTTACAGCTCAAATAAGCCCTAACAGAGATGATTTTTGGCTGTGTGTTTGTGAGTGGTGCCCTTTTTGCGATTAGTAATATAAGATCTTTATTCAAAATAATTAATGTGGGTTCTATACAGCTATTATCTACAAGCAAGCTATCAGTAGAACAAAGCGCGAAATGCGAAATTCTTTTTCAAAACTTGCAGTATCTTTACCATATGTACACTGTATACATTCAGAATAAACTTCTCTTTGCTCTCAGGATTTCTAGGTGATTATTCCTGCTGCCTACCTGAATGGAAAAGCGTGGACAACACGAATTCATGTATACGCACACACATTCAGTGGAAAACGCCAGAAAGATATTGGCGTAGCCAACGAAAAGGCTGGCAAGAACCGGTTTAAACGCTGGAAAAGAAAGAATGACGGCGCCGCCAACGAAAAAGGCTGGCAAGAAATATTGGAGCTGCCAATATTTACGCAATGTTGGCGATACGCACGACGGACAATGTGGGCTTAAGCCATCTTTACCATTATTGGCGATATGTTGGACGTACAATATTGGCTGCAGCCATCTTTGCAGACATTGGGCATTCATTGGCTTCCAATATTCGACCAATGTACATTTAGGTGTAGCAAAACCCCAAAATCCAATGTGGGGCCAATATTTGTGCCAATGTTTGCCAACCTTAGGCCGAGATTGGTCCAATGCTGGTGTGCTGCGTGGGTAGGTTTTCATCGCGCCCGCCTTTTCTTCCGCTTCATCTTAGTGGAAAGGAAACAAAGACAGCAGCCGTGAACTCAGAACTTTGCGCTCGCACGCACTATTGAACTTACACCACTTTCACGCACAACACAAATATCCGATTGCAACTTCGTCGCATCGAGATGGTCGTACATACCTTCTGTAGCGATGCAAATCCACAAAAATCCTGTAATTTTGACGATGACATGTGCAATACCACACGAATCCACAGAGCACGCAATGGAGCACAAAAACCCAATGAAAAACCACGGCTGCACAAAGACGGCAGGCAAGAAGACCGAACGCGTCACAAAGCGCGCATGCGCGAAGCCAACAGCTAGTGCGCATGCACGGCTTTTCTTTTCAGTTTTTTTTTTCACACAAGTTTTTTGCTCCCTCAAGGGCATTTCGGGGATCAGTGCGGGCTGTTTTGTTTTGATGGCGTTTTTATGAAAATCGTTCGTCCCGCAATGACTTCCTGGGGCTCTTTTTGTTGCGCAGTAACTTTTTAGTTGTTTGTTTATATCCAGAAAACACGTTTTGCCAATTTTTACGAAACATAAATTTGGGAGCTCCGCATTCGGGTCATTTCGGGAGATCCAAGGGAGATGGTGTGGTTTGTTGGGGAGCGACAACGGTGGTCTAGCACGAACGGTAAGCATTGGAATGAACAGATATTTTACAAGGTGGTTTGAACGCTCTGTAGGCAGCTTGGAATTTGTAATTGAAATACGGTACTTGGTGCACCCGACCGCACACAGAACTCCAAATTTCTCATATATATCTGTGGTCACTTGATATCAGAATTGTCAAACAATATGCTAAAAATACAGGGCGAACTCGAGATCTGCATGACCTCTTTGGCTCAATTGCTGGTTCGTTTGCCCTCAAATGAGGTAGCTTAGGGACTTAATAATGAAGTTAAAGCATATTACTGCGCCTCGAAGAACGCCTATGAATTCTTGTGACTGAAAGCCAACGCTATCTCAAACGATTAAATTTAAGAGACTTCGTGGTTTACCACCTGATACATCTGCAAGATACTGCGGGAATACTAGCTCTTTATTACTCGGTCGCTACCTGTTAGTTCAGCTCACACATTCAGGCATCTAACTTTAGCGGCTACGCGGGCTTCTGACTCTTTCCACCTTGACCCCGTCAGTGGCTGCAGAGTAAACGACGACGAAGTCAGCACTACACGAGGAAAGCGCTGATCTGTTGGGATCGCACTGCGTGCAAGTCACGTCCCTCGAACGGTGACCAAAGGAACACGGTTCTGTTTGCCAGCGCGCCTTTTTTTTCGGCTTTAACAGACGTTGCACTTTGAAATCAAAGGGCGAACAGTCAGCAAACAGTCATTCCACTGCGTCTCGCTGCTACACTGTACAAATTTGCCGGAGTGGCCTGCGCGACGCCGTACTTGCAACAGCTGTGGCAAGCAAGCGACACTTCAGAAAAATGTGTTGGTCATCGGACAATGCGGCAGCTGTCCTGCACGGTGAAGGCCAAAACCGGACCTTGACAAATACAGTTCCAACATTTAACATGTAGGGGAGCCATAAATGACGCTAAACTTGGGCGCGTTCCCGTCCGCCTCAACGGTACACTGATTCACATGCTGCTTGGCAGTGGCGCCTATGTGTCAATTCATCCTGAGTGTGCGTGACTACAAGAAATACTTTATCCTGATTTTCCTGGCCAGCCAGCACGAGTGACGTTTTATGCTACGGAACTGGGCTTGTCTCTACTGAGCATCGATGCCTCTGAAGTCTTACAACTAGCGATCTTAGGCAAGACTCTTTCCTGCGCTGGTCTTGTAGCTGATTCCGTTCCACTGAATTTCCCATGTGTATCGCAGCGGTTGTCTCTGTATTATAGCATAACGCGTCAATTGTTGCCCAAGTCGACTCATAGTTCCTATGCTTTAACGACTGAAGTGCGCCATCGCCGATGGTACACTAACCGCCTTTTACGTGAAGAAGAGGTGCGTATGCCTACCAAAACTAGACGCATTGTAGGAGCGTGAATTCGTTGGGCTGCATGGTCACACATTGCGAAAGGTAAAAACAGAGTAAAATGGACGTGCCGAACGAAGAAACACACAGGACCTGTGTGTTTCTTCGTTCGTCACGTCTATTTTGCGCCGTTTTTACCTTTTACAATACAGGCACTGTAAAAGTGCGTGAGGGAGATCAGGGCAGTATCGCGATCAATTTCCTCTGCTATCTAAGGATCGTTCGAGTGCGACTGCGTTTGTTGATTTCAACATGTTAGGTGCTTCCAAATTATTCACGGTGAATTTAGGTCATGTCAACGCCTCCTAGAAAAAAAACTATGCATGGGACGTCGTTAGCTTTGCCATTAGAGGCATGCGGCCGCACGCTTCGAGCGGCCGCCGTGTGGTGGTGCTAGCGACTGCACCGGCGAGAGCGACGGTGTCCGCAACGTTTTGTAGGTGGAGCGGCGCAGCTGGCTGCTTTGTGCAGATGTTTGATTTCGCGTTCGTAACGTGCGCTGGAGGAGCACCAGTCTAACAAATGCCAATCATTCCCTTGCAGAAAAGTGGACGAAAAATTGAAGGACACTTTGTACATTCCAAAGTGTGTTCGGCGAAAGCTTGTGGCCATTCGACTGACTATGCCATGTATTTTAACACGAAAGTGTTACGGTTTGACGTTGTAGCACTCTGAAGCACGGTTTAGAAAACGCAGAGTGGTTTATTGTACGTGCACGCCATTCTCGGAACTACTTCTTCTTCCTTCTCTAGCAGAACCCCACTACCAGTTCACGTGCCAAGTTGTTATGCGCCAGAAGAAGAAGAAAAGTACGCCACAGGTGGGCCCCCCCCTGCGGACAAGTGGCCATTGGCACTTGAAGAGGTTGTCATACGGAGCTGTTGATAGTGGGTGCCGGCTTGATCCTTTCAATTGTTACTGTGTCTTCGCGCCCATTGCGCAGGATTGTAAAATGATGTTCGGAACGTTTTATGACTGGAAAAGGACCATCATAGCGAGGCTGAAGAGCACGACGAGGCGCGTCAACACGAACGAAAACGTGTGAGGATGTCTATAGGTTTGACGGCAGAAAAACGTCGTGCTTAGTCGTGTGAGCCGAAGTTGGTGATGGGCGTAAGTTTTGCATATAGACCCGCAGACGCTGGACGAAAGATGATGGATCCGAAACACACTGCGTAGTTACGGGATTGACGAGGTCACCCGGAAAACGGAGTGTGCAGCCATAAACCATCTCGGCTACAGAGCAGGAAAGTTCTGATCGCAGCGTTGACCGAAGGCCGAGCAGTACGATGGGGAGGTGCGATACCCAATCTTCGGCATGAGGCTGAGAGGCGAGTGCTGCTTTCAAATGACGATGTAGTCTCTCTACGATGCCATTCGATGCAGGATGATACGCAGTGGTGCGAATGCGCGCACAACCCAGAAGAGATGTCACAGAGGTGAAAAGTGTGGACTCAAACTGCCTGCCTCTATCAGTAGTCACCGTTGATGGCACACCGAAACGGCTAATCCAGGTAGACAGAAAAGTACGAGCAACTGTCTCCGCCGTGATGTCAGGCATTGGAGCTGCTTCAGGCCACCTTGTGTGCCTATCAATACACGTAAGCAAATACGTATATCCACGGCATGGTGGCAAAGGTCCGACGATGTCCAGATGAATGGTGTCGAACCGTGCATCAGGGAGCGGGAATTTTCCCCATGGAGGCTTGGTGTGCCGTTGTACCTTGATACGCTGACACGTTGTGCAAGTGCGAACCCAGTCACGAATGTCAGCGCGTATGCGCGGCCAGACATAGCGTTCTGTGACCAGGTGTTGCGTAGCTCGTACGCCTGGATGGCAGATTGAGTGCAGGGTATCAAAAACAGCACGACGCAGATCTGAAGGAACATAAATGCGAGTACAGTTGTGTGAAACATCGCACCAGAGCGTGACGTCCTGGTCGGGAAAGCTAACTTGCTCTAGTCCGAGGGATGTAGATGATCGAACTCGTGGAAGCTCATCATCCAATGCTTGTGCCTCGGCGATTGAAGACAAGGAAAGGTCGATGGGGCTTGTGGCGTTGATGGTAATGCGACTAAGAGCGTCCGCTGCACTGTTAAGGCTGCCTTTGACGTAGCGTATGTCTGTGGTGAACTCGGCAATGAAAGCGAGGTGCCGAAGCTCTCTAGGAGTATGGGTGGCACTGCAGGAACGTAAAGCCGAAACAAGTGGCTTGTGGTCGGTGAGAATGGCGAATTCTCGCCCTTCGAGAAAGTACCTGAAGTGCTTCACCGCAAGGTAGGCTGCGAGGAGCTCCCGTCCGAAAGTACTGTATCGGCGCTCAGTGTCGCGTAACTTTCGGGAAAAGAAGGAGATAGGAGCCCATGCACCATTGATCCATTGATGAAGAGCGGCTCCAACTGCTTCTGAGGAAGCGTCCACCATGAGGCTAGTGGGAGCAGTTGGTGAAGGGTGGTGTAGGAGAGTGGCTTTGGCGAGCTGGGTCTTAACGGCGACGAAAGCTTCATCAGCGACCGTGTCCCACGGAAGAGCAGCCGACTCAGCTTTCGAAGTAGACAGTAGTGCTTCAAGCGGCTTCAGCAGTGTAGAGCATGTCGGGATGAAACGGCGATAAAAATTTACGAGTCCGAGAAAACGTCGCAGACTGCGTGCGGACTTTGGTGGGGGGTAGTCGATGATAGCCTCAACTTTGTCAGGTAGAGGAGTGATGCCATCTTTTGTGATCCGATGTCCAAGGAATGCGATCTCGGCGGCGCCAAACTGGCATTTTTCAACATTGATGTCCAGATCGTAGTCCCGAAGTCGACTGAAAAGTTGGCGTAGATGAGCCTTGTGTGTTTCAGCGTCCTTGCTGGCGACGAGAAGATCATCTATATAGGCGAAACAAAATGGCAGACCTCTGGTGACTTCGTCTATAAAGCGCTGAAATGTCTGAGCTGCGTTGCGCAAGCCGAAAGGCATTCTTAAATATTCAAAAAGGCCAAATGGAGTAGTTATAGCAGTTTTGGGGGATGTCGGAAGGCTCAACGGGGATCTGGTGATAAGCTTTCACGAGATCAATCTTCGAATATACTGTTGTGCCGGTTAAAAAGGCAGTGCAGTCCTGAATATTGGGTAACGGGTATCGGTCCGGAACGGTGACCGCATTGAGTGCACGATAATCACCACAGGGCCGCCAGTCGTTGTTCTTCTTGGGAACCATGTGCAGTGCCGACGACCACGAGCTTGATGACGGGCGAATGATCTTCAATTGCAACATGTGCTCGAACTCATTGCGAGCAACTCGAAGTTTATCGGGACCGAGTCGGCGAGGGCGGCAGTGAACAGGTGGTCCTGTGGTAACGATGCAATGGGTCACAGAGTGCTTAGGAGGCTTATCCATCGGAGACTGTGTAGTAATCTCCGGAAACTCGTCGAGGATAGCTGTATACGGCGAGGTAGGTAGCTTCACGAAAGTGGGGGTTTAGGGCCGTGGCTTGTGACAGAAAACCGTTGACCGACAAACTGGTAATGCCATCCACCAGGCGACAGCGGCTCATATCCACGAGCAGATGAAAATGTCTCAAGAAATCGGCTCCTAAGATGGCGTAGCGAACGTCAGCTATCCAAAATAGCCATTGTAACTTTCTCTTGAGGCCGAGATCGAGGGTCAGAGACTTCTGTCCGTAAGTTGCGATGACAGAAGAGTTGATCGCTTGTAGAGGAGTTGACTTTTCGCGGAGACGCCGGTCAGCCTTGGAAGCAGGAATTATGCTGACCTCTGCCCCAGTGTCCACCAGCAAGGGCAGTCCTGTGGTTCGGTCGGTTATATAGAAGAGGCGGCTTGATGATTGGCCGTGATCGCCCGCCGCAGTTATTGACGATCGGCCTGAGCGTTTCCCATGCGCCACGAACAGGGTGACAGACATCGACGAGCCGCGGCACGAAAACATCGGTGATAGTAGCATGGCGTCTGTGTTGGAAAACTGCGCTCAGGCTGGTGGAGTGGTCGTGGCGGAGAAGGCGACGTGAGAGGCTGTCGATGTGGACAAGGCTGGCCATTGAAGTTGCGAGTGTTTTGCAGTTCCAGACGCAAGTCGGCTACTTGAGCTGCGAGATCTTTTACTGCTTCTCGAAGGGAATCTACTTCGGACACCGGAGCAGGACGGGCAGCGTTGATGACTGCCGGAGCAACGTCCATCATGTCGTCAGCCAGTTCTGCGAGCTCCGGCAGGGACTTATGCTGAGCTGTGACAAGAGCCATTCGCACGTTAGGTGGAAGACGCTGCAGAAACAGCTCAAGTAGTATTGCTGTGTCCAAGAAGCCCGGCTGGTCCCCAACCAGGTGCTGCAGGTGACGTAGGAATTGGGTGGGACGTCTGTCTCCAAGCTCTTCGTTGTTCAGGAGTTGTTGAATGCGCCGATGCGTAGGCTGAACGAGGCGGCGAAGAAGAGTCTGTTTGACGGTGGTATATGGAGTTTCACCAAGTGGTCGCGCGAAGATGTCGCGTATCTCGGCCATTGCCTGTGGCGGCAACGCTTCGAGGAGTAGCTCGTACTTGCGAACTTCTGACGCGACGCGATGAATGCGGTACTTGTTCTCGGCTTGTACGAACCATAACGAGGGATCGGCAAGCCACAGCTGCGGTAGCGTTATGGTGGTGGTAGCTCCTACGACACTCGAAGTGGTTACCTTGCCGGTTGCCGTGGTAGGAGTACCAGGGTGTAGGTCGTCTGGATGCTCGCGCTGCTCCATAGAAGGTCGTGCTCGTAGTTCGGGTCACCAGTAACTGTAGCACTCTGAAGCACGGTTTAGAAAACGCAGAGTGGTTTATTGTACGTGCACGCCATTCTCGGAACTACTTCTTCTTCCTTCTCTAGCAGAACCCCACTACCAGTTCACGTGCCAAGTTGTTATGCGCCAGAAGAAGAAGAAAAGTACGCCACAACGTCACGGAAATGACGTCAAAAAATGCACACGATCAGAAGACAAAGAAAAATGTTCCGTCAACGGGAGTCGAACCTACGACCTCTAGGTCCGCGACAAGAGGAGCCGGGCACGCTATCCACTGCGCCACGGTCACATACTTTGCAGGCTTTAAAAACAAGCCTTTTATATCTACCACTGTCCTCTCACAGTGCTCTTGCTAAGAGAAGTAATGCATTATGACCGTGAAATGCACGATTAGTTTCTTCAAAGCGTGGTTTCTCCGCGTCCGTCCCATTCGGCGTGTTTTGAATAGTAAACGTGCAATTTTGCCGACGCATTACACTGTAAACGCAAGCTAGCCGAATTGGGCGTTTGAAGGTTAATACTACCTTTATTTGGGACCGTACTCTCTTAGGGAGTATTAAGATCGGTGTAATAAAGTTCTGCGTCCTCAATTTTACTTCCTTGAGAAATTATGGGGGATAAAAGGTGGAAGAAAGGAGGTAAATTCACGATCTGACGCCATTTTGTCAAATGGAGTTCAAGGACAGAAAACTCCTATTTCACTTTCTCGGGCATATATCCCCTTTATTTTATCCGAAGCTATAGTGCCTTCAGTGCTGGCGTGCATGTATGCAACTGCGCGGGCGAAAGAAGTGTTTCTCAAAGTGCTTAATAAATTCATGAACGTGCTAATCATCAATTTCTTCGTCTCGTCGACTGATGCACATTGTTGTACGGAATGCACACAACCGCTGGGCTCGGGTTCACGAAGCATTTCGACGACAGAATGACTTCGCTTATGTTGTTTTACCATCAAATCGAAGTTAAACTAAAAGTAGGAGCGTGTACACCCTCGATGTGGCCTATCGGCACCGCATGCACAGTCAGTATACCTTTTTGGATTACAAATTGGGCACACGCGGTGTGCCTCAACGCACGGAATAAGATCCGGTGTTGAAAGAACCCGGCGAAAAAAAAAGGAAAAAGAGAAACGAAAGATAAAACGCGACTCTCCTCAAGCGGCTGCTCTGAAATGGACGAAGCGCCTTTGACCTTCGAACGGCGGCGATAAGAGCGGAACAACCACCGCACGCATGCGCGCGCGGAGGGGAAAAAAGAAAGCAAAAAGAAAGAAACGCGAGAAGAGAATCGCGAGAAACGCGAGAAGTTTCGAAATGACAGCGGATGATACCGCAGGCTGGCTCCAGCGGCGTGCGTGAGTCGGTTTTGCGAAGGACGCCTTTCAACTACCCTGCTATGCGTCGATCATGTGTGCACATTTCATGCCGGCAGCCTTTCTGTGTTCTCGTCGCGGGACGTGAAATGCGTGGTTTGACGACAGTGCAACATGCACTGCGTGTGCAATGGTGTGGCAATGGCCCGGTGACTCAAGCGAGCAGCAGCTGATGGGCGCGCCGCGTTCGCGGCACATTCAGGGACACAAATGGTACGTAATACTTACGTTTCCTCTCTTTGCGCGTCCTTGTCGCTTGGGCAGCAGTAGGTGCTGTTCTGCGCACTGCGTCGCGTCCAAAGTGCAATTAAACGCGAAAAAAGAGAGGCCAATAAGCTCACATAACAATGTGTGATACGTGTTTAGGAATTGGCTGACCGCTTGACGTGGCCAGCCAATTTAAGCGAGTGCGCCTTAAAACTGAATGTTTGTACGACATAATTTCCTCGCTTGCGATAAAGCTTGAATGAAGCAGTGCTTCCAGGGAGTATACACTTAAGCAACAACAAAAAAAAGACAGCTGTTATCACGCTGTCATGTGGTAAAGCGTGCATTAAGGCCAGATTTGTTTTCTATTTATTCTGTTCTCATGCGCATATTATGAGCAAGTAAGAATACTTTTTGACGACAATTTGCGTTGGGCACTTTGTCCGTCTCCTACACAAAAAGTTAAATTGCATATCGAGGCGCATTGACATCATGAGCTTGTATACATTTAGCTAGAAAGAATAAGTCATGTTAATGACACATTATGATGGCCATATGATGTGTAAGACATGCGCTTAGTTACAGTGTGTTTGGTGAAGCACATGCATTTTATGGTATGGTCACTTCATTAGTCGCATACCAGCACTAGAACTTGCCAAGGTTACATGTGCATATTTATGGAATTTAGGAGATGTGTCACTAGTGCAAGGCTAATTTAATCACATTGATATAAGTCAGCTGAATCTGTTGAACCTCGTTGTTGAATCACCTAGTTCCTTCCCCCTGGTTATTTTGTTTTACTTTTTGTTGCCATAGTGTTTATGATCAGCACACAGTATTCTGGCTGTTGACAAATTGCTGACAAGGTAAACAGGCTGGTACTTTGTCCACGTCTTCTATTGTCGTCATTACAAGTGCACTATTTAATTTTGCCATGAATCAATACCAAGTCGCCCAATCTTCAGTCCTAAACAGAACAGCTGTGGTTGATGAAGAAGCTAGTGTGCCATGTGTTCTAAGTGGTAATAACTGTTGGTGCGTAACGTCCCCAAAACCACCATACGATTATGAGAGACTCCGTAGTGGAGGGCTTCGGAAAGTTAGACCGCCTGGGGCTCTTTAACACGCACCTAAAGCTAAGTACGTGGGCCTCAAGCAGTTACGCCTCCATTGAAATGCGTTTAACTCCAAGGTTAATCATACAAAAATTTGCACCCCTTTACACTACAATGCTAACTTCACTGACAGCTAAAACTACTCAGATGATGGTACACAGGACAAAAGTACACTTCTGGTGCTGTTTCGCATTTCATTACAGTTGTGTACTTTTTGCCCTCTGTACTTTAAGTGAAAAAATTCACAAGACACTACTTAGCAGCATCTCACTATTGCATTTGTTTCGTGTTCTGTTTGAAGGTCTGCAATAGTATAGTCAAGTGTGAGTCTTTGCCAAGACATTCATATTTCTGGATATGGAAAGCTTGATGGACTTCTTTTCTATGATTTACAGAAAGACATTTCTGGCAAAGCTGCAAGAGTTGCTCACCCACTTGTTTGTGTACAAGACACTGTATTGTGGGAACACTCCCCTGTGCCTCACTCTACACTAACGAGGACCTGAAGTGTAATGCAAACCACAGAAAGATATACACACTTAGTGCGAAAAAATTACAAAGATAAAGAACCATGCACTCACAAAATGAGTATGAACGTGACTAAAAACGCCATACACGTGTTAAATTTCAGTTGCTAGTACTGCATTTTCCTGTTCCCTTCATTTCTATTTCTATGTGTGTTGCTGTTTTGTTTTCACACTTTAACTATGAACTCAATTCTCGACTGCTTTACAGGCTCTATAGATTCGTGGTCAAATTCTATTCAACCACACGGCATAGCAAGCCCTAGAATCCAATATGCTAAGCCACCAGCCACTACTTGTAGGAAATTTTTAATTTTAGGCATGTGATTGCCTAATTTCAAGTTGACTTTGCAACCATGGTAGTGGTATTAACTTTCAATGTGGTAATTATGCCCAAGCCATGAAGTGAGGAATTAAAGATGAACTTTTTAGGTTGCAGATGACAGTGGCTGGCATGGGAATATTGTAAACATAGCTGTAGTAATTATGTATAATAGAATTATTGGTATATTGCAGTTGTGTGATAATGGCGACAAATTCCCAAGTATATTTCTAGAAAACTGCGTTCATTTTCAGATATTTGTGAGTAAGTATGTGCAGCCATATATTGCCACGCGCGTTTCTTATTTTCACTTTGCTCTGTTCGGTTTTCGCCCTCAAAGGCTGTCAGCAATGCTCAGCGCAAACCGCGCCTCATTGTTCTAGAAGCTTCGCGATCATTGTAGATCGTTTTGTTAAGATTGCGCGCAAGACGCGACCACTCGAGATTATTCCAGAGCGTACGCGATGACCAGTGATTAAGCTAGAATGTTCGACGCGTGATGCATAAAAGCCGGCGCGCTCCAACGATGTTCAGTTCATCGACGGCCGACGCTCTGTTCGCCGCTATCAGTCTCAGCGTTTATTGCTGTAATCTCACCTTCAGTTTACCGGCCACAAGTTCGGCCCAAATAAAGTGTTTCATCTTGGACTACTGCCTACTGCCTTCGTCAACGTCACAACCACGTGACATCTGGTGGAGGTGCTGTTCCTTCATGTTCCGGACGCCCCCCGTCAAGCCGTGAACCGAGCCCAAGTCGCGAGGAAGACATCGACGGCAACCCTGAGCAGCGATCAAGCCGAAGACAACAAGGTCTGCGGCCAGAGTACGGGCCTTTACCTGACAAGACCCGGCTCGACCGCAGACTCGACCGCAGCGACGATGACAGCCCCTGTGCCGCCTGCACCTATCCTGCTCCGGCAACCCAAGGAGCCGCCTACCTTCCGTGGTTCAGCACTTGAAGACCCGGAGAGCTGGCTCGAAGCGTACGACCGAGTCGCCGCTTTCAATGCGTGGACCAGCGAAGACAAGCTTCGCCATGTGTACTTCGCCTTGCAAGACGCCGCCCGCACCTGGTTCGAGAACCAAGAGCGAACCCTGACAACGTGGGACACCTTTCGCACGAGGTTCCTCGCTACATTCACGAGCGTCATCCGCAAGGAGAGGGCCGAAGCGCTGCTTGAAACCCGCTCGCAGCTCCCAAACGAAAACGTGGTGCTCTTCACAGAAGAGATGACCAGACTCTTCCGCCACGCCGATCCCGAAATGCCGGAAGACAAAAGTTGGCTTCCTCATGCGAGGAGTAAAGCAGCAGCTGTTCGCGGGTCTGATGCGGAACCCACCGGGCACTGTCCAGGAATTCATCTCCGAAGCGACGACGATTGAAAAGACGCTGGAGATGCGCACCCGGCAATTCAATCGCCGCTCGACGCCAGCCTACGCTGACATTCAATCCCTCTGCTCAGACGACCTGCGCGAGACCATAAGGGCCGTAGTGCGCGAGGAGCTTCGTCGAATGTTCCCGTCATCCCAGCCGCAGGTTTCCTGGATCGCAGATATTGTTCGAGAGGAAATCCAGCAGTCGTTGGGTACCCCTGAACCGCAACAGCCTCTGCCGCAAGCCATGAGCTACGCTGCTGCTGCCCGACGCTACGCTCCCGCTCCACGCCCACATCAAGACACCGCGCCGCCGCAGTACCGCCTACAGACGCCGCCCCCACCGCCGCCATCTCGCCCGCCTGCCGGCCAACGGTACACACCGAGGAAGACCGACATCTGGCGAGCCCCCGACCACCGTGCCCTCTGCTACCACTGCGGAGAAGCCGGCCACACGTACCGCCGATGCCAGTACCGGGGTGAGATGGGATTACGAGGCTTTGCTGTCAACGCGCCTCGTCCACAGCGGGGTGAACGACAAAAGACATCGCCGACTATCTCGCAGGAGCTCAGTGGACACCCCGACGACCATCCCGCTCGCCGTCGCCTGGCCGCTACATGTCACCGCACCGCCGGCAGTACACTGGCCCAAACCGGGGCCGGTCGCCTAGCCCGTATCCGGGAAACTCAGGGGCAGCAACCGATGGAGGTGCGGTTGCTGTACGACGAAATGCCGAAGATCCTCCGCGGCCGACGACGACGACAACGCGACGAAACCTGCAGAACATGACGCGAAGCAGACGTAGCCCTGCCGACGAAACGTCGCGGACCGACAAAGACGTGACGACGCAACAAGGAAGCAGCGCAACAAACCGACGTAGGCGTGATCCAATGCCGCGTCCCAACCGCAACGCACGACGACGAACCAGCGACCTCGACGTAACATTCGACGGCCACAACGTCACCGCTCTCGTCGACACTGGAGCGGACTATTCCGTCGTCAGTGGGCCTTTCGCGACGAAGTTGAAGAAAGTGAAGACTGCTTGGCAAGGCCCTGAAATCCGGACCGCTGGGGGTCATCTAATAACACCGGTCGGTGTTTGCACAGCAAGAGTCACCATCAATAACCGGACTTATCCCGCCAGCTTTCTAATCCTACAGCACTGCTCCAGGGATGTGATACTTGGGATGGACTTCCTATGCAAACACGGCGCCGTCATCGACCTAAGGTCTGAGTCGACAACACTAACCTCGCAAAAAGCGCTGCCTACCCAGACGACGCCAGGGATCCATGCATTGAACGTGATAGAAGAGCACGTCTCCGTTCCGCCTCTCTCCAGCGTCATCATTTCCGTCGGCACCGAAAAACCCGCAGATTTCGAAGGCGTTATCGAGGGTGCACTGCACCTGCTTGTAAACCGTCAGATTTGCGTCGCACGAGGCGTCGCCGAGTTGCGTGAACGGAAAGCAACAGTGATGCTTACGAACTTCAGCAACGAATACAAGCACGTGAGCAAAGGCACGACGGTCGCCTACATCGAACAAATTGTGGAAGCCAGCAACGCTCTCGCCCTCGCCGAGCCTACCGAACATGCTACGACGAACCAAGCCCATGAACTAGCTTTCCACATAAATCCGAGCCTTCCGACGCATAAACAAGAACAGCTCAAAACCCTGCTGCTCCAATACAGGGACTGCTTTTCGTCGTCGTCAAGAGTTCGACAGACTCCAGTCGCACAACACCGCATCATAACAGAGGAAAGTGCCAGGCCACTACGTCAGAGCCCGTACAGAGTTTCGACGCGAGCACGCGAGGCCATAAAGAAACAAGTCGACGAAATGCTACGCGACGACATCATCCAGCCTTCAAAGAGCCCGTGGGCGTCACCCGTGGTGTTAGTGAAGAAAAAGGACGGAACCCTACGCTTCTGCGTCGACTATCGCCGCCTGAACAAAATAACAAAGAAGGACGTGTACCCTCTCCCACGGATTGACGACACCCTGGATCGACTTCACAACGCGAGGTACTTTTCGTCGATGGACCTCAAGACCGGCTATTGGCAAATTGAAGACGACGAGAGAGACCGAGAGAAGACCGCGTTTATAACACCAGACGGACTCTTCGAGTTCAAGGTCATGCCCTTCGGTCTTTGCTCGGCGCCTGCGACTTTCCAACGGGTTATGGATACAGTACTGGCAGGATTGAAGTTGCAGACTTGCCTGGTGTACCTGGACGACGTCATTGTGTTTGCTTCAAACTTCGACGAACACCTCCGGCGACTTGCCGCAGTACTTCAAGCAATCAAGACCTCCGGCCTCACCTTGAAGCCTGAAAAGTGCCGCTTCGCATACGAGGAGCTCTGGTTCTTGGGTCACGTGATCAGCAAGTCCGGAGTACGCCCCCGACCCTCAGAAGACAGCCGCCATCGCTACATTCCCGCCACCCGCCGACAAGAAGGCCGTCCGTCGATTCTTGGCCTGTGCGCCTATTACAGGCGGTTCGTCAAAAATTTTGCCCGCATCGCCGAGGCACTCACTAACCTGACCAGAGCCGACGTCGAGTTCAAGTGGCAAACGCCGAAAGAGGAAGCATTTCAAGAACTAAAACGACGCCTGCAAACGCCTCCGTTACATGCGCATTTCGACGAACACGCCGAAACAGAAGTGCACACCGACGCAAGCAGCGTGGGACTCGGCGCCGTCCTTGTGCAGAGGACGGACGGACTGGAGAGGGTCATCAGTTATGCTAGCCGGTCGCTATCCAGGGCAGAGGCCAACTATTCCACAACAGAAAAGGAGTGCCTCGCCATCATCTGGGCTACGTCAAAGTTTCGCCCCTATCTCTACGGGAGGCCCTTCAAAGTCGTGAGCGACCACCACGCCTTGTGTTGGCTAGCTAACTTGAAGGACCCTTCAGGTCGCCTCGCAAGATGGAGTCTAAGACTTCAAGAATTCGACATTACCGTCGTTTACAAGTCCGGACGAAAGCACTGTGACGCCGACTGCCTGTCTCGCGCCCCCGTCGAGCCGCCACCACAGGAAGACCAGGACGACGACTACTTCTTGGGAACCTTAAGCGCTGATGACTTCGCCGAACGACAGCGAACCGATCCGGAACTCAAGGGCCTTGTGGAATACCTCGAGGGCAAGGCCACCGTTGTTCCAAAGGTGTTCAGACGAGGACTGGAGTCGTTTTTCTTGCGGAACGGCGTTCTCCTAAAGAAAAACTTCTCGCCACTTCGGGCCAACTACCTCCTCGTAGTACCTTCCGCGTTACGTCCAGAAGTTCTGGACGCTCTCCATGACGACCCGACTGCTGGACACCTTGGACTTTCCCGCACGCTAGCGAGGATACAAGAAAGGTATTACTGGCCTCGCCTCACTGCCGACGTCACCCACTACGTAAAGACTTGCCGAGATTGTCAGCGACGGAAGACACCTCCGACTAGGCCAGCTGGACTTCTGCAGCCCATCGAGCCACCTCGCCGGCCGTTCCAACACATCGGCATGGACTTACTGGGGCCCTTCCCGACGTCGAATTGCGGAAATAAATGGATCGTCGTAGCTACTGACTACCTCACCCGCTACGCCGAGACGAGGGCCCTGCCCAAAGGCAGCGCCGCCGAGGTAGCAAAGTTCTTCGTCGAGAACATCGTCCTGCGTCATGGCGCCCCAGAGGTCCTCATTACTGACAGAGGTACGGCCTTTACCGCGGACCTAACTCAGGCGATCTTGGGATACAGCCACACAAGCCACCGCCGGACCACCGCGTACCACCCACAGACCAACGGCCTGACCGAGCGTCTAAATAAGACCATTGCCGACATGCTGGCCATGTACGTCGACGTCGAACACAAGACGTGGGACGCCATCCTTCCGTACGTGACCTTCGCGTACAACACGGCCGTACAAGAAACGACGCAGTTGACGCCATACAAGTTGGTCTACGGACGGAGCCCGGCAACGACGCTCGACGCCATGTTACCAAACGTGACCGACGAGGAAAACATCGACGTGACCACCTACCTACAGCGCGCCGAAGAAGCACGACAGCTCGCCCGCCTACGGATCAAAAACCAGCAGAGGACTGACAGTCGCCGCTACAACCTTGGACGACGCCACACGGAATACCAACCCGGTGACCGTGTATGGGTGTGGACGCCAATACGCCGACGGGGACTCAGTGAGAAGCTTCTTCGACGATACTTTGGACCGTACAGGGTACTTCGACGCCTCGGCGCACTCGACTACGAGGTTGTCCCTGACGGCATTACGAACTCTCAGCGGCGCCGTGCGCGACCTGAAGTCGTCCATGTCGTGCGCCTGAAACCATATTACGCGCGTTAGTGAATTTGAGGACTGTACTTTTTGCTTTATTATTGTACTTTCTTTATTGCTGTTATTTATTGTTGCATGCATTGGCCACCTCCCCCCCCCGTGTTCTGTTTTAAGCATCGGGACGATGCTTTTTCAGAGGGGGGGCATTGCCACGCGCGTTTCTTATTTTCACTTTGCTCTGTTCGGTTTTCGCCCTCAAAGGCTGTCAGCAATGCTCAGCGCAAACCGCGCCTCATTGTTCTAGAAGCTTCGCGATCATTGTAGATCGTTTTGTTAAGATTGCGCGCAAGACGCGACCACTCGAGATTATTCCAGAGCGTACGCGATGACCAGTGATAAGGCTAGAATGTTAGACGCGTGATGCATAAAAGCCGGCGCGCTCCAACGATGTTCAGTTCATCGACGGCCGACGCTCTGTTCGCCGCTATCAGTCTCAGCCTTTATTGCTGTAATCTCACCTTCAGTTTACCGGCCACAAGTTCGGCCCAAATAAAGTGTTTAATCTTGGACTACTGCCTACTGCCTTCGTCAACGTCACGACCACGTGACAATATGAATGCAATGTTGTCATTTTGCTGTCATGGCTGAACGCCTTTACGAATTGTGGTAAGTGGATCTACAATCAACACCACAGGTCTATTTTGGACTTTTCTGCAGAAAACAGAACTGTATGATGATGTGTGACATGTCTTGATGGCATAGAGCAAACTAATTCAATTAAAATCTCCAACATGCCTCCCTGCATGGTTGCATATTTCTTAAAAGTAATGCTAGCCTTAATGTACTAGCTTAGTTGCCTTCATGTGCAGGCTGACACCAAGTTCATTGTAGATCCCATTTCTCTGGATTGTGTTTACATACTAGCACTGTGAAGTGCACATGTCAGTGTGCATTATGATGAGATTTGCCACACTACTTTCATGTTGCTTTACTGTTGTGAATTATATATAGTGCTTGGGCTGTACTATATACGTTCTTAGTGTTTTGTATTGGGTGTAGGGTTTGCGCAAGAAGATGGAAATATACATATGCTTACACTGACATGAGAACTGCTACTGTTTTGATTCCAATAAAATATTGCGAACACTGTTTTTCTTATCATTCTTATCACAGCTGTTTCGTTGAAGAAGACGGCAATACTACATTTTTTTATTCTTGCTACATCATCTGTGCAAGAGGAGTGCCACATACACATGGACTTTCACAAGGGCGAAGTGCATGTGCATTAACTTTTTTATTTAACGGGAGACCTGTCACCGCTAAATCGTGATGGTTTTACTTGACATTGGGGCATGCTTACGCATTCGCTTTAATGCATTTGTGTGATGTTTAACAATGAAGGTTAATTAGTAAGATTGTAGGTAGTCTCCGAGTGTGAAAGCGACTAAACACTGAATTTGAGTTATAGAATCGCTGTGTGCCCCGCGAAAGTGCGAGTTGCGACTAAGTGCTAATTGTGGATGTAGATTATCATTCAGCTACTCTGAAGGCGCTGCTGCACCTGCGTTTGGCTCGCGAGAGTACGCGCGCCATAAATGCACTTAGTGTAGGCGCGTTACAATGTCCTTGTAACTCGGGAATCTGCATAGGCGTGCACACGGGGAGGGGGGGGGGGGAGAGTCTGCCCCGTGCATTGACAGGGCGCAGCGACGAGCCTTCGTCCCTCGCCCCCTTCCACCTGAAGAGGCACCCTGCGCACGCTTGTGCGCATCTGCGTGAGTAACTTTTATATGCTATGGGAGTCGTAGCGGTGAGCGCGCCGGTGGATGACGAGAACGATGGACACAGGCACGCTCGCGCTTAGGGGCCGCTGACAGTCAGTCGCGGCAGAGTTTTGAAATGATAAAGATGTGTTGCTCAGTGTTTCGTCCTCGTGTCTGAGGGCTTCCGTGCGGCGGGAGGCACAGACCCCATCAATGGAAACACAGGCGGTCTCGTACAGCTAAGAACACGCCGCTGCCATGGCACGCGTGCAGCTCGCGGTAGAAACAACGAAAATAGCTCCACATCATACGCCCATGGAATGCACATATGTTCGGCCATCTGAGGATACCTTTTGTCACGCTGGTATCCACGAATTGCGGGCGAGTGAAACAGCGTCGAAGTACTCAAGAGGGCACACGTTTACAATTTTTCTAGCGGCACGACACGACGAACCGAATAGTTCGAAGCTGAAGGTGTTTACCTTGGCCTTCGTGACGCCCCTGAGTTTATGTACTGGCCTAGCGAAATCGCTAACACATGCCGATGCTACGAGAACAAATATTTGAGGTGTCGCCGACAGGTTAGTAGCCGCTTTGTGCATATATAACCCTGTGAAAAACTACGCAAGCTAGTGGTGGCGCTGTGGTGTAATGGATATGATGTTTGCTTTCAGTGCGTGTGGTCGCGAGTTCGATTCCTGTGTCGTGCGTGCTTGTATGCATATGTCATGTTTGTGCATGAATACATCAACGTCCATTTTCGAATATGTCCTAGCGATGAATAGTTGCAAGAAATGTCTCTAAAACGCTATTATAGTGCCCGAAAGACCTTTTTTTTTTCTGGCCCTCTCTCGGGCCGCGTATAAAGGGGCGTTTTAAAATCTCCCAAAAGAAGCAGAAAAACTTCCAATGAACTCCGTTCTAGCCCCCGAAATGAGTTAAATAAAAACTCCAAAGTTACCTCGCTAATTCCCTCTTTTGACTCCGTTTACTTTGTAAACAAACCTTGTTAAGCCTTCTGCACCGCAAATCGACTGTGTATCTCGAAAACGGAGCTGTTTTATCGCCAGTATACGCTTAGCGAAGCCGCATTAGTCAAATCTAAATCAAATACCATCATTATTTGGGAATGAATGAGTTTAATAATGCAGGCCCATGGCTAGAAAGATTCGAAGTGGACGGCTGTCGCTTCAACAGGCACCGCCATCTTGCCCTGCGTACCCCCCCCTAAAACCTCCTTTGGTAGGGGGGTTTTGCGTAGTACCTTTAGGATGCTAGTTAAGAGCCGGGCCCAAAACTCCCAAAAAGGCTCAAACCCGTTTTCTGTGTAGCACACTGCCAGGTGGCGACCTTACCCCTAGCATCCACACTCGTAGCATCTGTCCATACCAAAAATAGCTATGCGACGCGCGAATGCGTCGCGTGGCCGTAACTCCGCGTCGCTAGCCATGTTCCTAGCTCGCCTCGCGAAAAATCGCAGCCGGCCAACGGGGAAGAACGACGCCCGTTGCGTTTCCCTCTGGTCGAGCAGCGTTGTTCAATAACTCTAACATGCTGCGAGTAGGCGACCTCAGCCCAAGTTCGGCGCCCAATCATTGACGCTCTTCTGCCTGTCACACCGCTTTCAATGACTCCGCTCTCACCGTACAGTTACCACAAGTATCTATGACTACAAGGGTTTCTTTAATCATTCATCACAGACATTAGTCGTCGGGATACAGATGTACCATCAATAGTCAACGTGGATGCATCAACGTTAAAGGGTGCTATAACTGTCAACACACCAATAAACAATTTCCAAGCTCTCTTATATCAATGTGCAGTAAACATTCGACTACTTCTGTAAGGACACGTTTCACTTTCGTGTTATACCGATTCCTATGACGGAGGGATCAACCATGTTTTTTGTTTTGTCGGACGGACGGATGGACAGACACGAAATGACGGACGGACAGAGGGACACATGGAAGGACACATGGACGGACGGACACGGATGGATGGACGGACCGACACGGGTAGACGGACGGACGGACACGAATGGACGGACGGACGGACGGACAGAAACGGACGGATGGAGACGGACGGATGGTCGGACACACGGACACACAGGGATGGACGGACACGGACGGACGGACGGATGTGAGCATGAGACATTAAAGGCTTCCGCCTTAAAAGATAAATTGCCACCGGCAGGGACTGAACCTGCGACCTTCGAATAATGCGTCCGATGCTCGTTACCTGATGGCACCCTAGTCGTTTCACGAAATAGCCTTGAGCCACTGCTCATGCAAACTGCTGTCCGAAGGTATCTAATGGAATGTCAAGCATGCTACTTTTTTCCTGACGCTCGACGAGCATTTGGGCACGCAGCAAAAGCGCATTTCTGGGCAATCAGGGCACGTGAACGCATGAAAGCAAGGGAAAAAAAATGCCCCCACTTCCCCCGAAGGGGAATCGTGAGAAATGCGAATGCATTTCGCGCGCGCTTCACTCTATTTATATATGGTTGTTGTGGTTCGAAGAAGGAAAAAGGCGCCTAATTTCTGCAGCCCGGTCGGGAGCACGGCGCAGCGCCTGTTTTTTTCTTTTTTTTTGTTTCCTTTTTTTAGTTTTTAGTTTTTTTATTTATTTGTTCTTCTTTATATATATATATATATATATATATATATATATATATATATATATATATATATATATATATATATATATATATATATATATATATATATGCGAGCGAGCGGACGGGAGAGTGGGGCGCAGGGAGGAGAGAGAGCGAACGGCGAGAGAAGGAGCGGCGAAGCACTGCACCTACCCTCTCCTACACTCTCCACACACGCGGGAGCTCCGCCGAGCTCCCGCGATGCGAGCGCCCTCACACACCAGAGCGCGCTCCTCCTCTCCACTCACTATCCGCTACTCCGCCCGCACCACCTGCTCCGGTTGCTAGGGGCGAGGATAAGCGCGCGCGCCCGCAGCTGTTGCTATGGGAGAGGGAGTGAGAGCGGAGAGATGCGGACACCGACGCCTGACATTGCCCGACTAAGAAATGCATTCGCATTTAAAAAATCTCCCGCAATGCGGGCGTTGCAGCATATTACCTCATGCGTTTATTTCTGTAGGTATCTGCTTATTTGCGCATCATCGTTTTGAAGTAAACGACGCCGCGTCGCTAGCGCGTTCGAGACGCGTTTCGTAGTGCTCTAGTTTGATCAACTCCTCCGTTGGTTTCAACAACGCTGGCATGCCTTCCACCGACGCGCGTCGCGTCGTCTGCTCGAGTTGCCGGTGGCGCCGCTGCAGGTTGCAAGACGTCGCCGCGAGAGGCTCTGGCTACTGTACCCGGGCGGAAGGAGGATGACGGAATGGGTTGGGCAGAACTTTTGCGGCTCACGTCCCAGGCATAGTCAAACTCTACCTAGTTGACATGCCTAGTGCAAATACTTTGATCGTAGCGTCGACGGCAGAGCGCCTCAAAAACCCCATGGCTATGTTCAAACTCATTTGTAATGTCCGGCTGTGATGTTCAGCTTAATTAAGGGCAGTGCCCATTTCATGCAATCAAAGCATAATCTATCCACAGAGATTTCTGCATGCGCCTTGTGAACGAAATGTTGCACCCTGTAACCACGCATTCTCTTCAAAATGAATGGACACCTTTTCGAGCCGTCGTGCTGAAATGCTGGTATTCATGAGTGTTCGCTCCCACCTATTTTAAAGAAGTGTTTATCGAGTGCTTGGATTCTGCGAAGAACCAGTCAAGTGTGCATCTAGGCGAACTTTTTCCGTCAGTGGCTTTCGCCAGGAACAATACTACGACGAGTACAAACACGCATATCACAAGTTCGTCTTTTTTCTGTCAATGTGATGTTTCGTAAACACCAGATAACATATTTAAGACGTAAAAATTATGACAATGGCCACTGTAGCCACACGCTCACTCATTTAACTGGTTGCGTGTGAACGACAACTGGGTTACTTTGGTGGCTTTGTGACTACAATCTACGAAAATAATGTAACATGTTTTTACTGATTAATTCACGCACGCGCTTGACGTTGATGCAGGGGAGTTTAAATAATAATGAAGGTGGCTTTTCTAAATTAAGTTTCAATGTACTGCTTTTTCTCAGGCATAGCTTCATTTACGTATTTTTGGTATGCGTCTGGCGTCATTCTCGGCAATAATATTAGACGCAATTGTTAATCTAATTCGTGGTAGTACTCTGGCAAATTTTGGAAATCTTGAGTGTTATAGACGCGGAGCAAAAAACCTGAAATTAGAACATTATTGATCAATCTGCTGTATTTGCGATTTGTTTTTCATGAAACATGGGTAACAAAACAACAAAATAACAACACTTAACAAACGCACGGCGCTTATAATAAATACACCAAGAAAAAAACATGGCTGATCCCTCCGTCATAGGAATCGGTATAACACGAAAGTAAAACGCGTCATCGCAGAAGTAGTGCTTATTGAGTAGGGATATATGAGAGCTTGCACAATGTCGGTTGGTGTTTGACAGCTATAGCACCGTTTGACGTGGACACACGCACGTTGATGCCTAATGGCAAATCTCCATCGCGACGACTAACGACTATGGTCATGAATTAACCGTTGTTGTAGCTGAAGTTGTCAACATGATATACCTGGACACAGCGTATCGTGAATCCAGCGCAAAGACACCAACAAGCACGTAATGAACCCTGGTACTCAATATGCGCGTCCTCAAAGAGAAGTGGTACGGTGTGCGCGCCTGAGTAATAAGGTAACCTACTCCTGCGCTCATGCATACACTACCAAGCTGCGCTTCAGCAACGCGGCAGGCCGAGGTTCGTAGCTTGAGCTGCAAGCACGCGCAGGCGTTCTACGTCCTGCTGGTCTCTGTCTCACTCCACCAAGGCACGACATTCGCCCGATGACATCGCTGCCTTGCGGCCGCACTCACTGCAGCCGTTTCATTAGTCGGTGCTATCGCGCCCGAAGTAGCCGTCGGCGAAACAACGTTGGTGCGTGTGGAAGATGCACTACTCCGACAAAGAGCCGTCACACGCTAACACGGAGCTAAAGGCAAAGAACATAGCTACATCGGCGACTCCCCGATGCTAGCGCGGCCAATGTTTTACACTGTTATCGAGACGCAGTTAAAGCATGGCCTCCGAGATTGTGCGCCGGCGTGCAATGTCTGACGCATGGTGTAAGATATATAGTCTTTATATCTTACACCGTGGTCTGACGCTTGCTTTAACTGCGTCGTCGACTAATCGTTCGCTATCGGCGCTAGTAAGTGTCGTGCCACATTACTTCTCTTCCCCGCTCACAGGCGGCGACACCGACCCGCCATGCCTAAGCCACGCCAACAGAGATCACCATGCGAGAATGTGTGAGAGATATAAGGCGCGTTGGCAGGGTTGCGCTCCCGCTGCGTCGGTGGGTTAGTCGGTATATATATATATATATATATATATATATATATATATATATATATATATATATATATATATATATATATATATATATATATATATAGTAGTGGGAAAAGAATCACGCGGACCCCGATAGAATAAGGAAGAAGAAAGAAAATACGACTTTCGTTGGTTTGGCGCTGTTTCGTCTGGTGGACCATACTTTGTCAAAGTAACCATATATATATATATATATATATACCTTTTTAGCGAAATTGAAGGGGGTTGGCGGATATGCACTCACGTTCTTATCTGAACGCACCCACTAGCAAGAAGATTTCACCACGTGCCCTGATCGTCAACACGCGTGTTAGTCTAAAACTAAAAAAACACTGCGCTTCAACAGACAAATTACGACAAGGGCACATAATCCATGCCTGCACACACACACACACACACACACACACACACACACACACACACACACACACACACACACACACACACACACACACACACACACACACACACACACACACACACACACACACACACACACGCACACACACACACACACAGTCACGCGGAGTACCAGGAATTCTTATTTGTTAATTGCGTAAGCTGTATCTGATCCTTCGTGTTCTCTCAAGCGTTAAAGCGAAAAAGGAAAACCTAACTATGTTGCCGACGAAAATAACACCACGAAAGTCATAGTTCGATTGGTGCGCTGCTGTTTCTTACTAAATATGGTAAGTCATACTAGCAAGAAACAGAATGAAGAAGATGTGCGAGAGAGAGATACTTTTTATTGGAAAAACAGAGATTTTTGCCGGCGTCTATATAGCGCTGACATGATACTCTGTATAGGGATGGGGAAGGGAACTAAAAGAATTCAGAAGAGAGGGAAGAAAATAATGGGCAAAAAGAATATAAACAAATAAGAACGGTGCATGTGAACCTGATAAAAGTATTTACAGTTAGGGTGTCAGGTAAGTTAAGCTTTTCCTATGGGACTTATTCGATCATTAGAGCCTTTCGACAAGGCCAATTTGGGACAGGTAATTGACTAACGAATGTATAACCCGACGCTGTTTTGAATGTCCGGGTACTGCGCCTAATACGTTGCGCAACGTTCGTGTGAAAATGAAACAGCTTGAATACGTGGGCTTAGTCACGCAAACGCTTTTGAGTTTTCATAATTTTCAAGTACCACATGCGATGGCAATGAAAATAGTAAACTTACCTTAAAATACAGCGGATGGTCGTGGTGTACGGAGGCAGCAAATCCAGAGAACTTAATGACACCTTAAGGCGACCACATTTATCCATGCGGCTTTTCAGAAAGGACGTTGCCAGGTAAGTTTGCACGCAAGCTTAGATGTTCCTTTTTCAGCACCAAAAGTTAACGATGGTCAACCTAACAGCCTCTCCACAGAAACAAACATCCATGTCTATCCACAATGGAAGAACATGCTGCCAATATATGCTGCCAATATATGAACCGCAGATTGAAAATGGAATGATTACACTGTGTAGAAAACATAAACATGATAACGCGTTTGTCATCCAGAAACAAAATATAAGGCACATATACATTGCATAAAACGACATTAT
>JALIZH010021822.1:7500-19410 GCA_030522465.1 Rhipicephalus appendiculatus | reverse complement strand
GCATACCCAAGCAAAAGAGTAACTACAATCTTAACGAGGCTTGCCTTCGAATTAAATGGCTTTGAATTTAACAATCAATACTACCTTCAAATCAGCGGCACGGCAATGGGCACAAGAATGGCTCCAAACTACGCTAACATATTCATGCACCATATAGAATCCACTTTTCTCTCATCCTGTGATATCAGACCTGTATTCTATAAACGGTACCTAGACGACATATTCATGATTTGGACCGATTCAGAAAACGAACTCCTCCAATTCATACAGGCATTTAACCAAGCACATCCCAGCATTTCTTTCACACACTCATACTCTAACACTGAAATAAGCTTCCTTGATGTACACATTCGGATAGAGGATGGTGCGTTGGTTACTAACGTATACAGAAAACCTACGGACCGACAACAATACATGCACTTCAAAAGTTGCCACCCGCGACACTGCAAGACCAGCATTCCCTATTCCCAAGCACACAGATTCAGAAGAATTCTGCTCCCGCACTGATGATTTCCGCAAAAACAGCATACGAATGCGCGAAGTACTCCTCCACCAAGAATATCCGGCAGCTATCATTGATGACGCGATCAAAAAAGCGGAAAATCTGGACCGCCAGACACTACTGCACCAGCAAAAAAGTGCCGACCAACAGCGCAAGAAAAATTTGGTATTAACTTTCACACGCGACCCACCGAACATAAATAAACTATTAAAAAAAACATTTCAACATATTGGAACAGAGCGAGCGACTATCCAAAATTTTCACCTCTCCTCCGTGTGTGGTATACGGGCGGCCAAAAAGTATCAGGGATCATTTAGTAAATTCAAAGATAGGCACGAAACCTCAAACAGGGTGTCGCCCTTGCGGAAAAGGAAGATGCAAAGTATGCAAACACATGCAGACAGCAACAGTGGCGGAAAGCACCCACTCAGAATTTAAGCACAGGATAAGTGGTGCACTAGGCTGCGACTCAGACAACGTAATATACCTTCTAGAATGTGGAATATGCAACATGCAATACGTGGGTCAGACAGACACACCTTTTAGAATTAGATTCAACAACCATCGGGCACATGTACGTGCCCTGCCCGGTCTTCCACTTTCTAAACATTGTGCGTTGAAAGATCACAGCTTTGACGATATCAGGGTTACACTTTTGGAAAACAATTTTCGAACAACGCGAGAACGAGAGCAACGAGAATCTTACTTCATCTACAAATTCAACACGCTAAAAAACGGAATTAATGAACACCCAGGCACCCTGTCAACCTTACGATCATTAAAAGGCGCAAACGCCACTCCTTAATTAGTCGCTGGCCCCTTGCCGCCCATTGCGACAACAATATTTCTCCTTGGCGCACGTGTAGGCTTGCGTCTGTAAATATATGGAATTGATTTGCCGTTTCAAGCACAGCCGGCATGCACAGATAAGTGGACCCGGATGTCGTACTGTCGTTACACTAACAAGCTTTTTCCTTTACATCTCTTCTCTATTCCTTCTCTAAAATAGCCAATCCATACAATGAACATTGATGGCGGGGCCACATTACCGGCTCCTTCAGATCGTGCAACCCCGCCGACACTTAAAAGTATGCACTGGAAACCCTCAGTCCTCACCCCAACAATTCTACTTTCTGCCGCTTTACACCGTAAACTTTAAGCACAGGCATTATTAAAAATTACACCATCTCCCGCTAAAGGGAACCATGTGTAGATGTGAAGCAGCGGGCGCTAACGCTTACACTGGCGGCGGCGTTGACGCTGGCGCTCATCGCAGCGTTGCGCAGGAGAGAAAACTGGGAGGTGCAAAGCAGGCAGTGATGGAGCAGTGTTTCCTACTGGAACATGCCAATCGCTGCTAATGGGCAATGAGAGACAGAAGACTCCGACTGGACACAGAGACTCGCACTCCGCTTTTAGTTAAGGCGCACGCTGTGATTTTTTATTGTTCAACAACGCACAGGAGAAATCTCCCACAGGCACCACATTGCAGGTCAAGATCCAGTGCCATATATACGGGGTGGCCAGTGAACGGTTGTGCAGCGCGAGCAGTCGGTTTTTTCAACCAAGAAACTCGCTAGCAGACGCTGCCTGCGTCGGCGTCGCGAGGCGAGAGAGGGGGAAGCGGAGGAGAGGAGAGAGAGGGGGTGACACGCATGCGCAGTGTGAGTGTGAACGCCGTGGGCAGGGGATGCGTAGAGGAGAGAGGGGGGAGCGTAGGAGAGGAGAGAGAGGGGGGGACGCGCTTGCGCAGGGGGAGTTAGACGCCGCGGGCAGGGATGGAGTGAGGGGGGGAGTGTAAGAGGGGAGAGGGGAAGGGAGGCGCATGCGCAGTGAGGGTGTGGTTGCCGTGGAGAGGGATGCCTAGAGGAGAGAGAGGGGAAGAGGAGGTTTTTTTTTATTTTTTCTCTAACTGTTTGCGCATGCGCATTAAGGGTGGGCACGCGGCACACCACCACCACCACCACCACCACCGGATTAAGCTTCGCCATAAGATGCTTCACATCTAAAAAAGCCGCCCGGGGATTGCACCGGAAAGAGCAATACCAGACGAGCGGGGTCGTCAGACTGTCCACTTAGGTGGAGGTGGGAGTATGTTGTCAATAATATTATGGCTGCTTAAAGGGGTGGTGCCATCAAATTTTGAGGCTATAACAAGCCTGTCGTGGGCTTCCTCTGTATGCAAGGACACTCCACACGAAGGGTCGGACGCAGCAAACGTTTAGAATATATTTTAATTCACTTCCAAAGTGTACCTAAATGCTCATTCTCCCGATCGATGCCCATCACTGGCGCATCAAAACTGACGTAGCTCTATGGGAAGGACAACGAAAGTTGTAGTGACGTCACACCATATCTGTAGTGACGTGAGTGTCCTCGGGACCTCTGTTACCTCCAGAACGTACGTACCGGCAAAGCATCGGTTGCTACATCACCTGCTGAGTTTCGATCGCTTCCTGGCAAAGTGCTGCGCATCTTCGCGCGAGCCTTGTATGGTCACGTGACCAAGCCTACTACACTGCTACGTCACTGCCCAACTTGGTGCCCAGAAACCGAAACCGAAAGTTTTCCGCATAAATAAGGCGATATTAAATTATTTAGCGAGAATACGTGAATCTTGGTGCGTGTATCATGCTTCCTAGAGCTATAAGAAACGCTTGCAGCGAAGAGCGCGCAAGCAACAAATTTGGTGGCACCACCCCTTTAAGCCACCACAATGTTCACGTCAGGCAAAACGGCTCTTTCTTTTTTTACCCTCTTGTCATGCCGGTCCTTCTTATTTCGTGCTCGTCCCCCCCCCCCCCCCCCCCCGTTTTTTTCGTTTTTTTTTTACGTTCGTCTTTACCTTTCCGTCTTCTTCCCTCCTGTCCTAACACGGTATATAAGAGACACGTTGTAAATACTGTTATGCCTTGAAAAAGACGGGGTTCCCGTCGAAACGTCGGCAGAATAAACAGTTGTTATGTGAAGGCGCATCTATTTTTATACTTATATATATATATATATATATATATATATATATATATATATATATATATATATATATATATATATATATATATATACCTGGTTTTTCTCGCTTATTCGCCCACTGGTTACCGCCATAACTTCATTTACAACCACGACACTTTTTTGCTTTGGAATTTCTTTTTATCCTGTGACTAACTGTTGTCATAGGCGTTCAAGAATGATGAAGCTGTGATGGTGTTTTCGTAAGTCATGAAAACTTGACATGCAGCTAATGTGCGCTAATTTGACTAAACATGAAAATATTTTTTGACTATCATTTTAGGACGCTCAAAACAAGTGTACTGCAACCTGGCAGAGCCGTAAATAGCGAATAGGACTTGCTAATATCAAAACGGAGCATAACATCAATAATAGCCAATAATGAATGAACAATTTAAAGTCCGCAGGACAAACGTAAAGCCTTGGGCAGTTGTAAGCAGAAGGAAATTGCTAAACGGACCTCAGTCAGATGTAGTAAGTACACTTCACTCCACAGATTCTACGGTCAGCTGAAAGAGAAAGGAGACAAAGGGTTGTACAATGTGTGACACGATGCTGACACAGCACAAACCTCGCAAGAAAACTCTGACTGCGAACTATAAAAACATACAGATCAAGAAAATACAAATTCTGGAGGCTGAAGTGTAGAGCATGACATAATCCAGGCCGGTAGGGCACATAATAAACAAAAAAAAAAGAGAGACCACTCCAAACTAAAAAGTTTGTATTGGTAGGGATCTCATTTTGTTCGCAATTCTTAAGTCTCTACCCTGGGTACGATTGTGTATTGTGTATTATCAGAGGCAGGTACGCACATGAAAGCGTCTATGCTCTTAGAATGTCATACCTCTAACTTGAACAATAATACAACCAAGATGTTCAGGGCTTTTGTTTACCCATAATCTCGACGTGGTCTAAACTTCTCACAAAATTTTATTGGAATTAAATAATGGAGAGTTAACAAAATTGACTAGAGTTTAATTTCTGGCTGAATAGCCTGCCTAGCTCAGGAGGCGCAGTTCTGCCAAAACAGGCGACTTTACGCCGAGACATAAAGAAATAAGTACGTAATGAATAGAACGAAGTAGTGTATATACTGTTGCGACCCGGGGTGTCACAGCTCGAAATACAGGTCGTGGTATTCCACCGCTGCCACCAGTTGTTGCGACCCGGGGTGTGACAGCTCGAGATACAGGTCGTGGTTGCCCGCCGCTGGCCCCCCGTTGTTGCGGAAGGCCTTTGCAGGCACCGGAGACCCGGGAGGAAGATGCCGAGGCAGCATAAAGAGGCTGAAGGGTAACTGAACTGAGGTTTCATTACATTATTTACAGGGCGAACATCTCGTGATACAAGACGAAGATTTCGCTACATCGTGACGATCTCGTCGAAGGCCCGTGGTGAAGCTCTCCGATCCTCTCCGAATCTTTCGAATCCTCTGAATCCTCCAGGGAGGCCCGCAGGGGCTGATTATAAAGAGTCTCTTTTTCCCCAGATCCCTAGATGGGGGAACAGCTCCAAATTGCGCTGTCCAATCACACGACACACGCCACTTCCGACGGGGCCGCCCACACCCGCCCTACGTCCACGTGCCTGGCAGGGGTGTTGCCACAGCATTGCACCAGTGGCGCCAAGGTGGTGGCGTGAGAAGGCCGCAGGATGAGGGGTCCCATGCTCGTACTACGTTGCGCATCAAAGGTCCGCCGCTCGACACGCAATTAGCGGGACGGGTTGTCATCCGCGGCGACGCTCTCGTTGTCCCCTCAAGAAAAGTGTCGCGGCCGAAAACCATTGCGGTCGTCTTGCCGAACACCCTGCGCGTCGGACAGCATGACGCCTCACTTCCCGGCTAGGAAGGACAATACACGTCTTTGAACGTCTGTCAGCGGGCCAGCAGCCCCTCGGAGACTTGGTAGTAGAACAGGGGATGCCGCTCCTCCGTCGGCCCAGGCGCCGGTCATAACAATACAAAGATATTTGCAGCACTAAGTTCTGAGTTTGGTTCAAAGACGAGGAGGCAAAAGGGGAAAGAAACTCGAATTATTTGCTTGCTTACGCTGCACAGCAAGCTTAACCGCGAACTTTTCATCGCTCGGAAAACTTCTTGAGTGCAAGCTTGTGCTCTTACAGCAAGATGTATCGCCACACTTTTTGTTCTCTTTGACCACTTTAATAGTGCCGCCTAAGTGATTGTTTAGAAGCCATTCTTTCCTGTGTACTGCTGCCTCGTAATACGTTTAGCTTCTCCTTGTAACGTCAGAGTAGCGCATTGTTCATACGCTCATGACGACTTACTCTTCCAGGCTAATTGCACTTAAAAGCAGCACTTAAAAGCAGCTATAAAATAAAAGATAGCCAGAGATGACACAGTCCAGGATCTTTTATTTCTGCATCCACAGGCTTTACTATGCCTCATTTTTATTCCCCCAAAGAAGCCGCATTTCTTAATTTCCTTTCGTGTGTATATTCTACGCCGTTAAAAATAGCGCGGTGGCGTCTTTGTATTCTTCGCTTCATTTCCACGCTTTTTGTCATGGTGAATCATCGCCAAGTAGCATCCAGTCAAAAAGGGAAAGACGCACCAAACTACAAGCAAGGCTGATGCTCACGAAAGTACGAATAGCTTCCGGAAACAAAGGGCTTCCTTGTTCTTCTGTCCACAGTATCCTTTTCGGAAGCATTTAGCAATACGGCGGCACAAAGTCGCACACTCCACCGCCAATTCGAAGGGAAGGGCGAGTCGAATAACCAGCTATAATTTGTTAATGGCGCCTTCAACATCGTCTGTATTATCTCGGCGGACGAGCAGTGCGAGATAATTAAAAAGTCCTCTCATAACTTTTTGTGCACTCCTTGCTTTTTTGCTTCGCGTTGTTTCTAGGAATCAACTCATTCGCTCGCACGCAGATGGAACAGTCGCAGCCTGGCCATAGTCTGGAACAGAAGCTAAGTTTTAACTTAGACGTAAGTACGGTATAGAGCGCAGCGTTTTTCAAGAGACATCTGCTAGAAACGAGCGACAAACAAGAACAGTGTCTACATAACTGCACGAAGGGCGAACGTCACGCCGTCGTTGCACTTTGCGGGTTCCATTTTGCGGCTGTTGGCTGTGAAAACGGCACTCGCTAATGGCGTGTCTCCACGAGTAAATATGAGTTCCCGTTTATACTGCTTCGCCCGGTATGGCAGCACAAAAACAACAGAAGAGCCACCGAATCGAAGTTCACCGCTGCACCTAGCTGGCTGGTTACCTAAGCCGCTGGCAATGAAAGAACATTTGTTAGCTCAAATATCCTAGAGGGGATTCGAATATTCCAGGGCTAGATTCCAAGAGTAGCGTTGCTTTAGACCTAGCGAAATAACCTAGGGCCCTGGCACTCATTCAGGACTTCATCTCAGACCCAGGGGAGAGTTCATATAACGATTGTGAAGAAGAGAACTACCAGGGTAATCAGACCACCGCGCATGCAGTCATCTAGGTATCCCGCGCAGGTCAACTTTCGTACACTAATAATCATGCTTTTCGCGTTTTCTTGTATTCGAAGTCCTCATTAACTTTTTTGATCATCTTCACTAAGTAGCACTCAGACGCCCTTCTATTTTAACTTTCAGTGGACCTGGCCTTAGCCTACAGTTTTTTCTTTAAATAGCGTTCGTTAATTGTAAATGTGTGTGTTCCGCAGACATTTTTAGAGCCGCACCACAGTTATTTTTCTTACATACCTGAATATGAGTTGGCTCTATGTGAGCTAACGAAGGAACGCTCGAAATTTGCATACACGGCCGGGCAAAATGGGAATGAATTCATTGTAAATGCGAAATTGGGGTGCGGTACAGAAGAGGGACACAACAGATAACAACTTGCGAAAATGGCTGTTTTCCTATAACAGCAATGAATTCACCATCGAAAAAGAAAACAAAGAAAGTACGGCTCATCACGCGTCACGTGCCACCTTTTATGTTGCACCTCAGATGGAGAAGCGAGAAGTAAGGAGATCCATGCAGACGCCACAGTCGCATCCAGAAGAAGGCATTAGGATATTTCCTGTATTTAGAGCTTCTGGAACATTGCGACAGAGGAATGCCGAATCGTGATGAAAACAAATGGACCATGTATACTTCGATGGCCCCACCTTCTAGCAACTTTACGCTATGGAGGAGAGGCTAAGTTTTCTAACTCCATAATAGCGCCATAAAACTTATAACCAAACTTTGTTAAATAACAAAACTTATTAAAACGTTGTAATGATTACATTGAATGCAGCTTGCAAAAGAAATATTTCTTTAAAGTGGCGTGACTTCGCAAAATGAAAGTATATAGCTGTTACACCAAGGTGAAAGATGGCAAATGTGGTAGGCCTAACACTCGATGGCACTGAAGCTAGATGTCCCCGGTAACGCGGCGTCAATTTTGCTCAAGTCAAGTTTTCGATCTTTTTCTTTCGTGGCTTAATCATGGTTAGTAGATTGAAGTAATCCATTTAAATAAACAGGTCAACAGACTTTTTGTTCCATTCATTCGGCGAAGTTTTACTAATCTTCGAAACAGGGCTCATTTGTCATAAATGCGCTCAGTGTGCCGATTGGTGCATGCATGTCCGGAGCAGCAGCGACCACGGACAAGGTCATGCGCTCGGCACCAACAGCTTGGTCAATGTTGCGTACACGGCTTCTCGTGTTCCATGTTTTCAGTGCGTGACGAATGACTTCTAGAAGTAACATACTCATGTTTCCTCTACACTAGTATTATCCGAGATGCCAGTTCACATGTCTATCACATTCCGGACGGAATTACGTACGCTGCGCTCCGCCATCTTTATACAGAAGCACAAGAGTTCCTGTTGTCTTACTACAACACCTCCGGGGAGTCGGGAAACGTTCCAGATAACTGGAAGTGCAGCCGCATAATTGCGTTGCTTAAACCAGGGAAGTGAACTTTCATCTAATGAACTTTCATCCTACCGGCCGATCGCCTTAGGCAGCTGCGTTGGCAAAGTCATGGAAAGAATGGTCTTGTCGAGACTAGAGTGGCTCTTAGAGAGCAATAATTGCTTTCCTGAATTCATGAATGGCTTTAGGAGAGGCCGATCAGCCATTGACGGTGTCGTCAACTTGGTCTCCGATGTTGAACAAGAAAGATGTCGACACAGATTAGTGGCTGCTGTTTTTCTTGACATCACGGGCGCCTACGACAATGTCTTGCATTATGCGATCCTTGATGCGCTAGAGTATTTAGACATCGGCGGCCGACTGTATGCATGGATCGTGAGCTACCTTAGCGGCCGTACCGTGTATATGTCGACAAGCGATGGAGATACCGATCGTTATAATATTCTCCGCGGGGTTCCCCAAGGGGGTGTACTCAGTCCGATCCTTTTCAACATCACATTGATCGGACTTGCTGCTGAACTTCCTGACACGGTGAAGGTTAGCACATATGCGGACGACATCTGCATATGGGCGTCTGGAGCTACACGCCCCCAATTGCGTGCTCGACTACAACGTGCAGTGACCATCACAGCAAGGTACCTACGACGTCAGGGTCTCACACTGTCAACTGAAAAATGCGCAATGCTTGCATTTACGCGAAAACAAATGACAAGATACCCAGTAATTGTGAATGGAACAGAGATTCCTACTGTAGCGCAACACAGATTCCTAGGTGTGATCATCGACCGGAATCTATCATGGTCAAAACACGTTGCGGCCTTGAAGTCAAAGCTGAAGAATTTTGTCCACGTTCTTCGGGTCGTGGCAGGATCAAGATGGGGCCCGTCGGAGGCAGCTCTCCTGCAACTGTACCAATCCTTATTCATAGGATACTTGCGATACAGCATGCCTGTGCTTTCAAACATGAATCCTAGTTGTGTGAGCACGCTAGAAAGCATCCAAGCTCAAGGGTTGCGCACGTGCTTGGGCTTACCACGCTGCACATCAACCAATAGAACTCTCGCCGAAGCTCGGGCTTGTCCCATCAATGTATATATGCTCTGCGAGCCTCTTCGAGCCCACCTTCGCCTGTTGACCCGACACAGGCAACATCCCCTATCAGCGCTCCCTGCCAGCCACCCAGACTGCAGTTATTCAAGAGCTATATCGCGGCACGAGAACATAATACCACCAAGATTCTCTCTCCCACGTGCTCCTGAGACACCTCCGCGGGTTCTGCCTAGACCGCTTGTTAGGCTTCAGATACCTGGGATTACGAAGAAGTCCCTTGTACCATCTATAAGCCTAAAGCAACTTACACTCCTGCACATTTATACAATGTACGACGGTGCGGCACACGTGTATACTGATGGATCTACCACGTCATGTGCTTCCGCCGCAGCCTTTGTCATCCCGCAGATGACCATCGTTTGCCGCTTCAAGTTAGATCACAAGACCACATCAACTGCTGCGGAACTTGTTGCTATTCGGGAGGCAATGCGGTTCATTTCCGCAGAGCCCGCTCGTAGATGGACAATACTGTGCGATGCCAAAGCTGCTCTTCAAACCCTCGACTGCGTCATGAGACAAGTCCCATATCATACGTTATCGATAGAAGTTGCAGAGCTTCTTGGCATTACTGCGAAAAATGGACATCCTGTAGCCTTCCAGTGGATACCTGCTCACTGTGGCCTAATGGGGAATGAAGAGGCTGACGCTGAAGATAAAGGAGCTTTGAATAATGCCTCAGAAGTGTGCATTGCGTTTTCTCGATCGGACACTAACGCCTTACTTCGACGCGTAATGCGGTACTCCACTTTAGAGCATTGGAACAAACCTGAACGCCGGTACAAGCGCCTGCACAAATGGGACACAGAAATGAAGTTCCGTATGCCTCACAAGCTAAAGCGAAGCATCCCATGCATGATTCGCCGCATCCGTCTCGGCGTGGCATACACGAGACGTTATGCCCACTGCATCGGCTGCAGTGACACAGGTCCCAATTGTAGCCACTGTCAGCTACCCGAAACACTCGAACATATATTTTGCACCTGTCCGGCGTACGCAAGAGAACGTCAGAAAATGATCTCTTCGATTGGTGGACATCTTGGTAGAGCATTAACCGATGAGGTAGTGTTAGGTCCTTGGCCTGACGTCAGCAGCGCAAATGTGGTTATAGGAGCCGTCGTAGCATTCTTACAAGCAACTGGATTGGATGCACGTCTTTAGATTTATCCCAGCGTAAGAGGACTATATTCTCATCTGCCTGTCTTACCATCGTCATTCATCGCTCTTTCGATCCCCGGTCCCCACTCCCCAGTGTAGAGTAGCAGGCCAGAGCAGACTATAGCTCAGGCCGACCTCTCTGCCTTTCTGTAAATAAATTCTCTCTCTCTTTCATTCTATAGGTGACTCCACAGAGAGGCTACATTCAAGGTCAAGAGAAAAGCTCCAGGGCTAGCAACCCCATTAGTCGAATTAATTTTTCCTTTTTTAATGCCACTCTACTGCAGATGCTGCATTGCGAGACTCCAGCTGCAAGCGTCACGCTATTTCGCAGGGTTTTTGTAGGCTGAAAAAAAAAACCGGCAGATCGCACGCACTGTGGAAATCGATGTAACGCGAAGCAGCGAGCAAGGGCAAGTCATGCTGTACATAATAAGCACGTAATTATTTACATGTTAGTACCTGTCATTTATGTTCGTCATACAGTCACGTCACGCAATACCAATTTTGGTGTGTATCAAACTAGCGAAACGGCCGCGAGCGTGCCATGAGCGTGGCATGCAAGTCATGTTGCACAGGAAATGTCATGTTTTCTATATTAACACTTGTCATTTATGTTCGTCATACAGTCACGTCACACAATACCAGATTTGGTGTTGTAACGTAGCTGCGCTGAGCGAAATGCACAAACAAATGACGGCACAAGACAACAGAACGGTTTGGCGTATATCAAGCGAGCGAAACGGCCACAAGAGTGTCATGAGCGGGACATGGAAGTCATGTTCCACATGACATATCATGATTTGCATATTGCCACTTGCCAGTTAGGTTCGTCATACTGTTACGTCACGCAATGCCAAATTTGGTGTATATCAAGCTAGCGAAACGGCCACGAGCGTGCCATGAGCGGGCATCCAAGTCATGTTGGTCATGACATGTCATGATTTCCATATTACTGCTTGTCATTAATATTCGTCATACAGTCACGTCGCGCAATACCAAATTTGGTGTATATCAAGCTAGCGAAACGGCCGTCAGCGCACCATGGGCGTGGCATGTAAATCATGTTGTAGATGACATGCAGGTCATGATTTTCATATTACCACCTGTGAATTATGTTGGCCATGCGGAAATGTCTCTTCGTACCAATTTTTGGATATATCAAGTTAAGAAAACGGCCTCAGGAGCACTACAGCCATGGCGTGTAAATCATGCAATTCATGACAAGTTAGTCATGATTTTCATGA
>JALIZH010021822.1:0-2500 GCA_030522465.1 Rhipicephalus appendiculatus | reverse complement strand
AGAAAGAAGGAATGAAAGAAAGAAACAAAGAAAGAAAGAGGGAATGAAAGAAAGAAAGAAAGCAAGAAAGAAAGAAAGAAAGAAAGAAAGAAAGAAAGAAAGAAAGAAAGAAAGAAAGAAAGAAAGAAAGAAAGAAAGAAAGAAAGAAAGAAAGAAAGATTACCAGATCATGGTCCCTCATTACTTGGCAGAAGCCAGTCTCTTTGTTTCTTCAAGCCAAGCTTGCCTGTCTGCCCGTGAATGATCCGTTCTCAATTAGGAACTCGGATCAAGTGATTGAATTCTTGAAAGACCATCCCCATGACAGTTACCAAGGCTTTTCGGTCGACATAAAAGACATTTTATTCGTCATGGTGCTGTGTTGCCTTCCATGGAACATGCCATAGAGGATCACGGCGCCACGCGCTTTCAAAATCAAGCTTCATTGTCAAAGTGTCATTGTTAAGATGATTTATCGTTTTACTTATCTTCCACTTTTATTTGTTGGGACAACGTGTTGTGTTTGAAAAAAAAAAAGGGCGTGTGTATCGGCTCTTGTATAGCACCCATTCTAAGCCATTTATTTTTATCTGGTCTTAGCACTGCGTTCTCTACAACGCTAAATAACACCAAAGTGTACAAAAGAATTTCGCTGCGTTGATCACGTCCTGCTTTTAATTGACTGTGCTCCTTTTCACATAGAAGGGAAGGTCAATGATGTGTTGCCCTTGATTAAGGAATGTCTTGTGCCCCTTGAAGTCACTTGTGAACTTCCACGGGGGCTGTACCCGTTTTTTTTTTTTTGACACCCGGTTAGTTAAGCTTAGAAAAAACACACATGATGGTGGTATGAGTCGCGAGCAAATAAGCCTCTTATTTCTTTTGTCTCCGCGCACTCGAAGCTCATTAAGAAAGGCATCGCGCGTCATAGTCAACGCGCGCCGTTCGCTCTCCCTCGCCACACGGCGAGCGCTGAGGCGGTGGCGCCCCTCTTAGCACAAGCACATGGTCCGTCATGAAAGCAGCATACGACGATGCATGCCGACACGCCAAGACCCTAAGGGGCTTCGCCACTAGTATGAGTAACATGTTTTTAAGGTGCGCACAATTACCTAGTGAAGTTGTATCCTTCACATGATACTCTCTGGGACGGAGCACTCTTTATGGAAGTTCACTGAATGCAATTTAAAATTGTATTCAATAAACTTTTTGTAATTAATTCCTGAAATGTGACCGGAAAAAAATTCAGAACACGATCTCAACAGATTCTTGTATGATAACTTCATTTTTGGTTTGGACAAGTCTCAAACACTTCGCCCTTGCGAACGAAAAAGGTGGCACGCTAACATTTTGAGTCTCTGAATGAGTCACAGGGGCACACACAATGTATTCAAGGCCAGCCACGGTGGGCCTCAAAGCTGTCTCAATCGATGTGAGATAAGTAGCTTTCACCAGAAGCAGTCTTGGGCATTCAACTAGTGTAAAAAAGGAACAGAAAGAAAGAACGCATTAGGCTGAAGAGCGAAGTCATCGTTGTGACACTTTGTCTAATGTCAAAAATAGAAAGAAATCGTATAAATAGAATGATCTGATTTATACGGCCCACTTCCATTGACCACGTCCGGGAACAGATGGATTATCGTCGGCGTAGACCACCTCACGCGTTATGCCGAAACTGCAGCTTTGCCCACAGCAACGGCCAGAGAAGTTGCATTTTTCATCTTACGGAACTTCGTCCTGCGCCACCGCGCTCCCCACGAACTTTTGAGCGACAGAGGGCGTGTTTTCCTGTCCGAAGCTATTGAAGCCTTGCTCGCTCAGTGCAACATCATTCACCGCTTGACGACCGCATATCACCCGCAAACCAATGGCCTAACCGAAAGATTTAATCGAACTCTCGGGGATATGCTGACGATGTACGCGGCATCAGACCAGACCAACTGGAACAGCGCCCTTCCTTTCGTGACATATGCGTACAACACTGCTACGCAAGCAACCACAGGATTCTCATCATTCTTTCTTTTATACGGACGCGAGCCATCATGCATGCTCGACACTATGCTTCCTTACGCACCTGACGCATCTGAGTACAGTCCAATTTCCGACGTGGCCAGGTACGCCGAAGATTGCCGACAGTTGGCCCGTTCATTTACGACGGAAGACCAAGGGCGCCAGAAGCTTAGGCGCGACGACGATCGACCTCTTGCTGCTTTCACGACGGGTACCCTCGTTTGGCTTTCGGTCCCGCCGAATACTCCCTGGACTATCCTCCAAGTTACTGGCCCGATATCACGGCCCCTACCGCATTCTTACTCGGACTTCTGCCGTAAATTACGAGGTCGAGCCCTTGAAATCATCTGACGACCTGCGCCGTCGCGGCCTCGGAATCGTACGCGTGTCCCGTATCAAGCCATATTTTGACTCCGGGCCATATTGGCAACGCCTTAAGTCGCCAGGATGGCTATGCTATTCCCCGGGGGCAAATGTAGTGAAGAGAGGACGACGACGACACACGAGCAAG
>JALIZH010021821.1:0-72689 GCA_030522465.1 Rhipicephalus appendiculatus | reverse complement strand
CTGTTCGTGAGACTGGGATTTGACTGAGCATAATAATTTATTCATTCAGTCATTATTCGTTTTTTTTTTTCGGCAGAGGAACAAAACAGGAAGCATAAGCAAAAGGCTTTGAATCCTTGCAAAAGCCCTTTGCTCCAAATACAGTGCGGCAGGCAGGCCATCGCACACAGATTAGTGTTCTTAATGTTATTGTACTTCGCACTTGTGTTTGACTGACTATGTGATTGACACGATATATGAAAGAGAGCGACTTTACGCGATTGTTTTCATGCCCGTGAAATTCGCTACTTTTTTTATTTTTGTGTGCAACGAAATAGCCGGCACCACCTAAAGGCGACACCTCATAACTTCAAAAAATATCCAAAGGAAAACGAGAATCAAGTGAATGCATGTCGGCTGCATTAGCCCACTTTTCATGTACGCACACAACTTTGTCGAGCGTAAGTGCTAAAGAACTTATGCACATAAAATTATTCCAGATACGCCTAGGCTCACACAAGCACAACAACAACAATCTACCAGTGTAAGAAGTAAAGTATGAGAGTCTCTAATAACACCAAAGGCCGCACAACGAGCCAGCACTGTTGCAAATTAGAGCTGCACTTTCTGTTGCGCAAGATTACGAGGATACTTGTTCCATATATGAACGACTGCTACTGCAATGACATGCGTTTCCGCTGATTGATCGAAGGGGAACCGGGTCTACAGCTTTCGTTCGGCCATCGTTAGGCGCGGACGCCGAATCTTATTACTTCAGCAGTATCCTGTTACATCACCAAATAGACTTCATAATGTTGTAAGCTGTTTAAAATCTGGCGTTTTTGTCGCGCCGTCGTGATTACTATGAATGCGTGCAATATGTTTGTTTGTATTCGTTGTGTGTTTTTACATTGCTGCTAATAATTTAAAGAAACTAAAAGAATAAGCACTTAAAACCGACGACCACACAAAAAGGGTCCTTTGTCTGCTCTTATTTTTTTTTTTATGTGCTCGTAGATTTTAAGCCCTTATTCTTTCAGTGTTCTTGGATAGCCAACTAGCCCAAAAGTGTATTCTGCTAATCATTTGCTCGTCATTTATTCATGGTCTAACAAGAAGTCCTCTCAGAGTTTTTACTCAGGGAACCTTTCTTTACTATAGTGATCATGTTATTGCATTAATGTCATATTAAATATGAATTGATTAGCTAAATAATAATTATTCAAGGTATCTGGAAGTTCACACAAAATACCTATCGTTTACCAATTTCACACCAACAATGCACCAGGTTTGGTGGAAGTTCGCAAATATGAAAAAACAATGCCTCCTGGTTGTTTGGCGTGTTGACACTATATTGGAAGAATATTTTGCGCTGTTTGTTGTGCTGCCAAGAGGACGGCAAGTACTAAAACGCAACGCAAGTACTATTCCCAGACGCCGCCCGCTCCGTGCATGACTCACAGGCACCCCCGTTCTTTGTTTGCTTGTGTGTGGGGAACGGTGCTACTATGTCGGTCATCGTATTTATCTCCAAAACCCTCTTCCTTCGAAAAAGGGTGAGAGGGAGAGGTAGAAGCATTAATCTGTACAGTGTCTTGCTCGTACGCTCCGCCGTGAATGGACGCTACCGTCACCCTCAAACAAAACTTTTCGGAGGAGTAGAGATGTCTTTTGTCCAGAAAAGACCAGTGCGTGCTACGAAGACATCAGCTTTTGGAAAGCGATATATATACAGGCAGGTTTATTGTGAAAGAAAAGCTGAAAGGTCGGCATGAGTCAATTTTCTTACTTGCTACTCAGCGCTTGGAAAGGGGAAGGGGTGGAAAGCGATAATAGAGAAAGAAAACAAAGAAAGACCTAGGTAATCGCGCATTACGGCCAGCGCGCAGACATTGGCACGCTTACCAATATTTCCTAGTTCAAAAACGCGACAGCACTCACGCACCAGCGCGTCACGTGTACCGGGAGGGCAAAACACACCACTGAATTCTATCCCCAAATTAATGTTTCCTTATCATACTATGCCTAATGAAGGATTAAAGGAAACTGAAAAAAAGTTGTAAAATGCCGAGAACGTATATACTAAAAAAAATGGCATGCTAGGGAGCGCTGTAAGATGTGTCGATCGAGCACAGCCGCCTCTTCTGGCACCAGGAGAAAAGCGTCTCGTTCCAGACTTCGCACTGGCACCACTGCGACAGTTATAAACCTTGTTTAGGGGGGGGGTCTCAAAGGCCCCCGGTGAATTCCTTTTTTCACCAGTGCTTCTCCAGTTTCTTGCCTCGCCAGTTTCCTGCACAACCTGGAAACAAGCGGCATAACAAGTGCAGAAGAAAAAAACGGCAGAACGAGATTGCTGTTTTCTTTAGCGAGCTCCGACGATCAGCGTGAAGACATCTGCACTCTAAGGCGAAGCCACGATTCAAAGTAAACAAACAAATAAATAAATAAACACAAAACAGGCAACGATGAAATGCTGAGAACTATTTATAAGAGTGGGGGTGGCTCGAGCTGGAACATGCAGGCTGATCGGTGCGCCCAGATTTCACATCTATCGATTTCCTATTAGGCAGCCCTGTCAGCGAGGTGTTGATGAATCGCTTCGAAACCAAGCCAACATCGCGGTAAAGAAAGTTGAGGCTTCTCCATCCTGTCTTTTTTTTTCTTTCATCCACTTGGCTCTTATAGTAATTTTTCTTAACGCCTTACCGGCAGAGCTCCTTCGTTCAATAACGTTTTCTTTACAGATCTCGCCATTATCTCGAGTACCTCCCATTAAAAAGTTTTCCACTTTCCCCAACCTTGCCCCTTTGCCGTGTATATCTCGCATGTATCTCTTATTGCTAACCGTATTGCTCATCAACCTCAATACTGAAGGAGGGGAGGTTTTACATGTTATACGTCATATAATTCTCTAATTACCTTATAAGTATTCCTTTATCAGTAGATTTTTCCCACAATATGAAACACCAAAATTTGTTGATTGCGTTACGTAAGGTCATAAATGTTTTTTCCAAATCTTATCACTAATATTTCTATCGTCCATTCGTGTGTTATCTGCAATCATTGCTCTCCTCCATCACTGCAGTAGTCATGTTCCTTCCTCTGGCGCAATATATTTGATGGTTCATAATTAATTTGTAAAGATTAAGTATACGTTTTAGAGCTTCCGCTTGTAGTTCCTGGAGTGCATCTGATTTCTTTCGCAGCCAATTCCCGTTACGGGAAGGCCGTATGCCGCAAAACAAAGCAATGTAAACCTGCAGAATTAACCTCACTGATGTGCCCCACGAGTTCCCGCCCAGGAATTTGAGGTGTGTTGTAGCAGTTAAGGTGTTGATTTTAAACAGTTCCATTGTCATGAATTTGTGGTGTCGTTACCGACTCCGTCCTTCTCTTTGATGCTTTTGCATCGCCTGTTCTTTTCCCCCATTACAGCATAGCCAAACCAAGATTTCCCCTGGTTAACCTCCCTCTCTTTATTTTACATTTCTCTCTCATTGTCCCTCCCTTTGAGTACGCTTTTCTTTTCGAGGTTAAAGACGAGACTTTTTCAGGCTGAAAACAGTCTTCTAAGTTGCCACCAGCCTACTTTTACACGTTCAGAATTATTTTTCTATGTGATGGACCGACATCTGTGTGATTGTGTCTTGGGAACTGACGGGAAACTTGATCAGTAAGATGGCTTAGCAACTGTTATAGTTTCCATACCTCTATTTCTAACTGTACAGTCAGATTATCTTGGTATTGAAGGGTTAGGGTGAGAATACTATATTACAAAGTCTATTGCTCCACCCTTTTACTACCACGCATGTACATGGACGATGGGGCCTGCTTTCAAGAAAGATTTACGCTGCGTACGTCAACGCCTCCTTCCCTGTCTTGATGTCTTGATGGATCGGAGTAAAGACAGCGAATAAATGTTCTGAGAAAATAAAAATTAATCTGCACAGCACCATTTCCTGTTTATGAGGAGAAACTTGAAGACTTTGAAAAAAAAAGTAAAGAAGGGAAACATGCTTAAAAGTTTCTGGCGCGTTATAAATGCAAGCAAAACTCACGCAGGCATTTGCGAAGCATACTTCCTGTTAAACCGGAAGTTGAAGCTGATGACCGTCGTTGAAGCGCCTTTCTCGAGAATGCCACCGAAAAACACGTCTCGTGGAGCACTGAAAAAAATTACAAAACAAGAAATGATTCTTCGAAGACCCACGAAAAGCATAATATATCTGTAGAGTTCTTCCAATACTCAAGTCAACATTGTTGAAGTGACTTACATATCAGTTGATGAAGATTTAACCTATAGGAAAGCGAAGGTTTATCAGTAGAACTTTTCAACGAAAATCGCTCACATTTTCTAAGCGCCCTGAAGTACTCTGAAAAATACGCGGAAAACAAAAGAACAATCCAAGAACACGATATTAGCGCTAATATGAAAAGTAGAAACAGGAAGTTCAAAGACCCTAAGATGCCGAACGGGATCGGAAAGTGAGCGTCACGATTTCTCGGGAATGTAAATAGCAGATTTTTCAAATTTGAGCGCTGTGTATTCGCTTTCGGTAGGCGGTCAATCATTTTTAATGTTGAATAAATGGGCATACCGGTCAAAGCATATTACACGTTAATGCGCCGGATATTTGCATTTATACACTTAAGATTTAGGAATAGCGAACCTTAGGACAGCAAGGTGCACATGTTATTGGCTATCAGTGGATTTATAATAGCTCCACTGTGATAGAAATAATAGCTATGGTTAGTTAGTCTAATACCGCAATGAAAATGAATTAAACCGATGTTTTTCATCAAGGCAATTTATTTTTTCTGTTTCATTGCCTTCGTCATTGATTTTTTCTTGGGGTTGAAATAAAATCACTGTAGAACAGGGTTTAAGCTACCCCGCCACAGCAATGAATCACCCAGTTTTTTTGTTCTGTTTTTTTTTTTTTTTTTAACCTTGAGCAGATTCTATTGCAGCGGAAGAGTTGTGTGGGGCCGTGTAAATTGTTGCGCAGAGGAATTAATAATTGACATGAAACGTTATTCTCGGCGCTGTAGGAGACTATCGTGCAGTGGCTGCTGTCGGTAAATGGTAAGCACATTTACTAAATCCGCTCGCTGGTTGAATATGTATTTGGCAGTTCCTAGCAAAATTTAAAAAAGTGCCTATTACACGCAATAAACGAGAAGTTATAGTGTCTACAATAAAGTACTTAGAGTGAATTTCTTTTTTTTTTCTGTGCTGTGGAGGCCATGGTAAAAGCACTGTTGAACTGTAATCTCTGAGCCATGTAAAATGTAGCAAGGTAGTCCATTATTTTAGAATACGGCATAGAGCAGCTGTTACATGTGAAATTGGCCGAAGCTTAAATAGGCGCAGTTTCACGCCGCAATAAAACGTATAATAACCAATGTTTTCGCGAAACAAAGTTCCATAGGAGGATTTTTTCAGGTCAAGCATTTGATCACCGTAGCGTGTAATAACTTTCTATTTAACCAATTAAAATACGATTGAACCGGCCATATGAGGAAGGAACAACCTCGATGTTCATGCACGTGTTTCGACTGCCGCTTTTGATTTCCCAAAGTCGAAAACACTCTAAATCACTCCTAGTGCACATACTAGAACGCGTAGGTCATGGTTTGCTTGAATTCGAGAAGCAGTTGGCTACTATGCTGCAAGGAATTGTGGACTTGAAGGTCTTGAACCTGCTTATTGAATTATCTCGGTCTGCGTTGGGGAAAGGTTCCTCATTTTGAACCACCTGCACTTATAAAAAACTGCACCTCTATAATTCCGCTCCAACCCACCACCTCTTTGTGTAGGCTACACTAGAGTTGGTTGTAAAAACCACTATTGGTGGCTGTAAAAACGATGTAAGATATTGTGGTGGTAGTAATATTTTTAATGTGCCAATAATATGTATCAAAAACCGACCTGACATTACATTCCACATTTGCCCTAGTCTTATTGCGGTGAAGTCAATCTTGAGGTATAATTTATCCCGTTAAATAGGGCTGCCTGTTGTGCGAGTTGGTATAAAGTCATAATTATGAATCGGCGCCACAACATACGAGAAAATCACTCAGAAACAAACGAACACAAGCGCCGATCGTAGTTGTACATCGACGCTTGTGTTCATGCGTTCCTCATTGATTTTCTTTTATTTCAGGTCACCGTTACGTAATTATGTACGAATTTATCCGACTGACCGTAAAGCTACTTCGATATAGGCGTAGCCATATGTGCACATGATAGTTACTGAACTGGTGACTGGAAGCGTTCGGCAGCAAGGCAAATAAATATTCGTCACTTCAAATGAGAAAATTCAATGTATCCTGGAAGACTCCGTTGCAACATCCTGGGTTCTCAGGAATCATGTTGTTGTAAAGGCGCAATAACCTTTTCTTTTTCTTTGGCGGTCAGACCTATTATTCTTGTTTCTTGAGTGTTACCTGAAGGGGTTGTTGCCAGACGGTGGGACGCGGAGTTTTTCGACCAATGTATTTAATCTATAGTCAAACGCCGTTTCCGGAGAGGTAGGACTATGGATGGCACTCGGAGGCTTTATGTGCCAAAACCTGGGATATCATTATGACGCATGCAGGAGTAGGGGACTCTGGCTTAATCTTCACCACGTGGTGTTCGTTACCAAGCACATAAATCTAAGCAGACAATTGCTCCGGATTTAGCTCCTATCGAACCATGCGGCCTTCATCGCTGTGAATCGATGCCGCAACCTCCCGCTCAGCAGCATAGTACCTTAGCATGATCAGGTACCATGACTTGCTTGGGGCTGAGTTGGCGATAAATTGCCCACGCGAAATTATTCTGGGGAGACGCCATCTACGTCCGCAACCCTCGCTCTGTTACCCGTGGGCATAACTAAAAAATATTACTCCCGGCTGCAGCTCTACAAAGCGACTTCACAATGTGAAGTATTTGCCCAATAAGATGGTGACTGTGATTACTTATCGTAGAAAGTATACGTCGCAGTACAATTTAGCATCAGCTCATATATTGCCGTGAAACAGCTACAACTGGTGACCATTTGTTTTAGTTTGAGTATGGATCTCCTACAACTATTTCCACAGTGCGAATAATTTCAGAAGTTCTGCTCATGATCTTTGCAAAAAGACTGAAAAAATATAAAAACAGCATACTAGCCTATAGGTATGGCTCCGTGTTTGTAGAGTTTATTTTTCCTGAAATTCGGAAGGCGTATTTCGGAGTTCATTTTTTTCGGAGTAAATTCGGCGTTTATCGGAGTTTTTTCTCGTAAATCTCCAATTCTCCGGAATTTGGAGTTTCATTTCGCGTTATAAGTTGTTGCATTCGGTTCATATTAATTTTCTTTTCAATGAAAATGCGCTCCATTGTTGCTGATAGTCCTGTTTCTCCATCCTTTCATTTTTTTTCTCAATTTCTGTTCATTTACACAGTTAATAAGGCTCTTGATTTGTACGGCATTAAACTCGCCAAAGAGTACTTTTGGGGGAGCAGGAACTAGTCAAGCTGCTTCTCAGCTTTTTCTCCCAGTCTTCCTCATCTTCTTGATAAAAAAATTGGCCACGCATCTGCGTGCTTTGCTGCAAATATCGTCGAAATACGATAGCTGACCTTGATAAAATAGACGAGGCGCTGCGTGAGATATGGACGCCATCTGGCAGTGGCGTCGGGAAACATGAGCTTGCGCAGAACCCAGGGCCACTGCCAGGTGGCAGCACCATATCGTCGGCAGAGGGCTTTTTCGTGCATAACGTAGCATTTTCAGCGCAGCCTAAAAAACACTAGGGTCATTAGAATTACGTATCTATGTATTTTCTAGTAAAGGAACACACCACATAATACTTACGTATTGATGTTGCCCCTCAGATAAGCGTAATATGTGCTTTTTGATCGACAATGTTCAGAAGTATGAACGCAGCTACCAGTTCAAGGTGGCTGGCCGTTCAGCGAGAGCTTAAACTTTGGCCGGGTGGCTGAATCGTGTGACAGACAGACAGACAGACAGACAGACAGACAGACAGACAGACAGACAGACAGACAGACAGACAGACAGACAGACCAAAATTTCTGCGTTCAAGTATCCCAAGAAAGACTAGTGTCTTTAAAAATGAAGGTCCTATTATTATTATTATCATCATTATTATCATTATTATTATTATTATTATTATTATTATTATTATTATTATTATTATTATTATTATTATTACTATCATTATTATTGAATATTTCCAATACTCTGAAATCCTAGATGAAAGGATGTCTGAACACGATAACATGCGAAGACACTAAGTATATATTTAGATGTCTGGAAGGTCTGAACGCACAAACACATATACATAAGAGCAGAGATACTTGAATACCGAAACACCAACGCTGGTTTGTATTACAACCTTTAAGCTTGTTGTACTAGACGCAATCATACTTTAGGAAGTTGCTGCCGCTGATGGAGGTGCGCTCCTTTCGACTGATGATTGTCAGCTTTCAAAATGCCTTTTGAACGTTGAAATTGCTCTTTTAAAATCGGAGTTTCTCGGATAAATCTGCGTTGTCAAAAATGTTATCGGCGAGTGTTTATTGGGTTTTTTTTCCGATTTATTCGAAAACACGGAGCCCTACGTATAGTTTTTACTGTTATTGTGCTTTTTAACTCAACAGCATGACACGCCCTTTTATCTTCTCTCTCATCCTCTATTTCACAACAACACTGAACACTGATTGTGTCTCTAACGACGATAACAACTCCGCAAACCAGACTGGACGGAACACCGCACTCATCGCTCTTAGCGTCTGCTTTTTAAAAGTCCAAGCTAGAGGTGGCGTCATTTTATCACTGCCCTGGTCCGCAGGAGCTTGCTGGCGTGCAATAAAGACTCGCAGCAGAATACGCAGCTGGAGTGAGGCGAACAGTTTTCAGACAGCAAAAAAGCCTCAGCTGTTAGAAAGGTTCCGCCACGCCGAACAACGTTCTACCTGTGCGTGAACCCAGCTGATTCAGCGTATACGATAAGGTAGCACGAAACTGTGGTTTGAGCCACGTTGCTTTCATCTTGTTATAGGACCAGGATATCGCACCCAACTCGTTACAAAACACGGCAAAGGAAGCTAGGCGTCACGTTCCACGGGATTACGTGCCGTTCCACACTCCTGACCACCACGCCCGCCGAAACAGACGTGGCGCAGCTTCGAACGATCACTTTTCGCTGCGCGCACGTTGGGTGGCCGCCTATTGCGCGATAAGGTGGACCACGCCGGAAGGCCCTTTTAGGCGAGACTGCTCTTCGTTGGACGAAAACACTGCAGCACTGCGCAAAGCGTGGAGATGGATGGAGCAACCTAAGCGCAGATTTTCACAAACGTATTGGTGTTGACAGCCATTCACATCAACCCTGCTCCTTTGACGTCAGCGGTTAAGGAAGGTGGTAGTTCTTTTTTTATATATCTAGTTTACTTCCATTCGCGAATGTACTTCACTCAGTAGTTACAGGACATTTCAAATATAAGCTGCGCTGACGTGTTAGGCCTTACTCTTTTCATTTTATTTTTATATTAAGAGCAAGGGGAGGTAGGGTACCTTAGAGCCGGCTATACCAACATCGTGATACTAATATTGAAGAAACACAGACAAGAAAAGCAAGAACAAGTAAAAGAATAAACTTATCAAGAATAATGAGGCGCACTAGCCATAGAGTCTCTGGCGTAAAATAATGGGCAGAGTCTAAGAGCAGTGTTAATTTAATGGATCTGCTCTTGTAATATTCAGTGCAGCATATTTACTTACACAAACCAACCAGTGCAGACGATTGCGTTGCTTATGTCGCGCACCAAGTGCTTCGCTGTTGCTGCTTAACTTGTATTTCCTATTCGCCCGAACTTGTGACAAATTATTTTGCAGAGTATGTTTTTAATAATGATTAATAATTTTCGGGGTTTTTCGTCCCAAAATCATGATATGATTCTGATGGATGCCGCAGAGGAGGGCTCAAAAAATTTCGACCTCCTGGGGTCCCTTAACGAGCACCTAAATCTAGGCACACGGTCCTCAAGCATTTCGCCTCCATCGAAATGCGGCCACCGCTGCCGGGAATCAATCCTGCGGCCGTCGATAGTGCGCTTGTGTTCAGCTGACGTTACTGACTGAAACAAATCGGTGATGTACGATTTGCACGCTGATCTATATTAACCCTTAAGCGCCCATAGGGAACATATTTCCCACCAAATTTACAAGCCTGTATCTCCAAAACTCCCAAGTATTCCGCCCTGAGACGGTAACTACATCTGAAGTGATGTTTGAGAATCAACTGGACAAAATTTTAGCGACTCCAACGCAAGCAGCTACGAGGTGCCTCAGTTTCCGTTGGAGCCACCAGCACTTTTCTCTCTGAGCGGGAGCTCGTCGCGCCGGTTTCCACCAGCTGCGATAATTCATACATAAATGTATTTGCCGCAGTGAGAAAGGTCAGTAAATGCATTTACTGAATGCCTCAAGTGTAGGGCTATTATCTGGTCCACTTTTAGATCCTAATTTAACGAGGAACTAAAGTTATTGACATTTGAAATGTAATTGTGCAGTAGGGATATACTTCCCTACGGGCCTTTCACGGTGTCAATGCACAGGATGCGATTTTCTCTTTCTCTAAAAGAAAATGCGCTCGACAGTTGAAAAAGCACTAGATTTGCGCTTTTCTTTAACTGATGATGCAAACAACTTTTGTGAGAGCGAGGAAGATGATGACGAGGATGAACTATTGTGCATAATTGCTCGCTCGAATGGGGGGTGCAACGCACATTGACCATACCACTGCAAAGCAAGGCGTTGGCTTCTTGGCTAATGTTTGCAGGGATACTGTTGAAAATAAAAGGCAGCAACGCACGCACCCTCAAGGCCCTCCCAGGTGACCGAAAAAACTTTAGCTGTACCAGACCAAGTGCCGCTTTCACCTGTACTACATTTTCCTAGATGACCATGAACTTTCAAACGTTGCTCGTGTCGTTTAAGTGAACAAATGACAAGAGGTCGAAGATTATTTGCTCTACGTGCAATGTTGAAGTTCATGTCGTAACATGCTTTGAAAGTTCCCCCCACTTGTGCGGTTCTGCCAAAGGCCCTTAGGGAAGTATATTCCGACCCTAATAATTTTAATTTAGAGTGGTATAAGGAAACGTTTGACGTTGCATCGTGTTCTTTCGATAATAAATAATGTTTTCAAAGAATCTTGCATCATTATTTACAATAGATACTTTATGGGCGTTTAAGGGTTAAATAAATAAAGTGTGAAAATGAACTCTAAGCTCGAATAGTGGCAGAGTCGGGGCGCAGGGGAGACTGGGCATGTAATTTTGCCGAGTAGGTACTAACGTCATAGCTGTTGGCTAAATGGACCATTGAAATGGCTTATTGTCCATTACGTGGATTCTTATGAAGCAGCGAAACAATCGTGGACCGTCCAGCAAGTTCACCCCCTCTGATTGCCTAAGACCAGCCCTCTCAGCTGCACTAGGCCAGCTGGACAGCCGCCGACTCACGCTAAGTGAAAATTTCGCGCATTAACTTAAACAGACTTCAACGCGAGTAGCTGAAGTGGCGTTGTTTCGGTTTCTATAGTGAGACCTGGCTGAATTACTTTGTTACAGTGCATTAATATGGTTTTCTTTGATTATTTGCGCATTGTCATACTCATAATGAATATATAGTGCCCGCACAGGCCCTTCCTCTTCCTTTTTTTTCACACTTCTTTATCATCCACATGTACAAGGTAACCAACTGAACATCTCTTCTGATTTACCACCTGTATTTTATTTACCTTTATCTTGCACTCCCTGGGCTGCAAGCCGGCGCCACCCATGCGTCACCTCTGGGTGGACGTAGAGGTAACAAATGCGCAGTGCGATTTCGCAGCATGTTCGTCTGACGTTCTGACAAAACTGCAGTACAAGAAACACTGGCGCTGAATAAAAACGTCAAGAAGAGCCCGGAACTTGCATGAGACAAAATAACGCAGCGAATATACAACGGTTCCGTATTATAATTTTGAGAGATCTTTAACAATTTTCAGTAACCTCGTAAGAAGGTGCTCACAACCATGTGTTAGTAGTAACGCCAAGAAGTACTATATATTAACAGACGTGTCAAACAAGAACACAGATTTCAAGGCGGCAACGACGTCGAACGTTAGCACATGGAAAGATTGTATCTCTGCGCGGCCACTCCCAGATAACAGCAGTCCACGAAGCACGAGAACACTTTGTCACGTTAATGGACTGGCAGCCCCCGTAACACTGTGCAACATGTCGACCAAGCAGCAGGGCAGATTATCACGGTCGTTTGTTCTCCGCCACAGAGTCCTCCCAGAGGAATGACCCGTCATTTAGGCTCACGACAGGGTCACAACGTACAAGTTCTGACATCAGCAGTTCTCGTTTCCGGTCATCTCTCAGAGGTTCACCAGTGAAGGCGCAGTAATTCAAAATAAGAAAATTTAGCCTTAGTAATGGTAATCGATAACATTTTTTTTTGGTAAACCTGTCTTGCCGAGATCTGGAGGCGTGGATAACCGACAAACGCACAAAATGCAAGCAAACGGTGGAGACAGTCTGGAGATTGTTCCATCAGATAACTCTGGCGTTGCAAATTTGAGCACTACCTTATCTGCAGCAGATGATGATGGAAACTTAAATGCATTTGCATTTCATCGTTTTTTTTTCTCTCGAAACATTGAGAAATCGCAGTAGAACGTGCGGTGTCTGGCTCTTATACACGCCATTGTTAAAAAGCGAGTGCGAATTTCACTCACTAAACTTCGTTGTCTTTCAGACGAACGCGGCAATGTTTTTATTTCTTTTCGTTTGTATTGAAGGAGAGCGTAACTGGTAACAAGAGCAACCACTGATGTGGCACGAAACTTTTCCACTTTGTGGTCGAAAAGCTACCCAAACTTGCCCAATTTTCACTTCTTTCTTGAGGAATCCTGAATGAACTATAAGTCAAGTAATGACCGAAAAATTGTGCCTAAAGTATCACCCAGACAAAAAAGTAGCCTGTTTAAGCTTGCGTGACTACTCACTGCAGTTCCTGTACATGTTTTTTTATATAAACCAATTTTATCAAGGGGAATTGAGTGAGAGAGTCAGGGACAAAAACAATGGGGAGGTAACAAAGCTAAAACCTCATGACGCTCACGTATCTGATAATGGGAATGGAAAACATTCCGTGACATCTGGAAGTTCGAAAACTATACATCGAAGAGGCGTTCCTTTGTGCTGAACCATGTGACGGCATGTGCTCTGCTACCGTGAAGTGTTCGTCTTGTGGCTGGGCACGCACGAACGTCATTTGATCCCCAACCGTAATCTACTGGCTGGCTGTCGTACTTTTTTTTGTATGCACATAAAAGCTTTGGAAACTGATGAGGTCCAACTTGCACGAAGCAATCACGGCAGAGAAACAAAGCGTACTGTTCGAAGGCACCTTGAAAGTTGAAATGCATTCGCCTAATGCACGAACGTAGAGAAACGTAAGAGAAAAAGATTAGTATTTCAAAATCTCATGCGCTACTGTGCAAAGGGCGTGGTGCGGCCGCTAAATATGGGTTCGAGAGTCACCGAATAATCGTTAAAAATTGCTGTATTTCTTTATTAGACGTGTTTTTTCGTGGCTATGAGGAAGTAGTATAGCTTATTTTGTTGTTTTCTGTATGGTCCGTATCGACGCATTTTGCTATTGTTAGTGCAACAGTTATTGCACATGCATTGAATGTTAATGAAATATCTGAAGTTGAGCGTAATGTACTAAAATAGCTGAAGCCAAGTATTTCGCACTTCGTAACTCCAGATAATACCTCCGGTGCGCGGCGGTAATTTTTCTCGCTGTGTTTAATTTAACGTTTGCTTTTTACGTGATGGCAATGTTATCCCGAAAGGATGCAAATGTGGATTAGGCGCGTGAAGTCAGAGAGTGATAATGGATCAAACACAGATCAGGCATCTTTTCTATCCGCGGTGTAAAATCGTTTACAGATAGATTTCAGAAGACAGCCCGTATGCACCACGCAAGGTTAGATGATACTCATGTTTGCACAAAGTTTTATGAACACCTGTGTTTGGAAGGTAATTTCTCTTGTTAACGAGAGCACGTCTCAGCTAAGAGGTCTGTTCTTATTGTATTTCGCGTGTTAAGATTGAACTCCACTGAAACCAATAGCCTCTCTTTTAGGGGCGAAGCACCTTAGAGTCTCGGCCTGTCGGCGTGTATCGTCGTCTGCAGCTGCTGCTGTCGTGATGGTCCTTGCTTGAGCGCAAGAGAGGGTGCCACCGCCTCAGCGCTCGCCGTGTGGCGAGAGAGAGCAAACGGCACGCGTTGACTACAAAGACGCTCTTTCTGTGATGAACGCTCAACTACCAGCTCGCAAGGAACGAGAACGCGCCCTCGCCCGCGAGAGACAACGCCGGCGCAGGCAGCGTCTGCTAGCGAGTTTCTAGATTGAAAAAAAAAACTACCGCTGGCGCTGCCCAACCGTTCACCGGCCGCCCCGTATATGTAGGCACTGGACCTTGACCTTCAATGTAGTGCCGGTAGGAGATTTCTCTTGTGCGCACGTGAACAATAAATATTTGCAGCGTGCGCGTTAACTCAAAGCAGAATGGGGGTCTCTGTGTCTAATCGGAGTCGTCTGCCTCTCATTGCCCATTAGCAGTGATTGGCATGTTCCAGTAGGAAATGCCGGTCCATCACTGCGTGCTTTGCCCCTTCCCAGGTTTCACGTTTGTGGAGCTGTTTCACGTACCCCGGTTCCTCTTCCTGCTCTCCGAGACAAAATGCGGCGACGACGTTTAACAACGAATAATAGTCGACGCATAAGCTCCCTCGCGAAGCGCTCCGATGTCGGCGGCATTGTGTTACTGCTGGTCCTTCCTCGTGATAACCACTAAGCAGACTTTTTTCTGTGTATTGTTTTTTAACTTCATTTTCCCGTGCTTCACATTATTCTATTCCCCATCATCTATCCTATATTCCCCACCTTTAATGAGGTGGTTTAATTGTGGTTACAGCTTGAAAAACTAAAAGCAACAATATATATGCTGACAGGAGCAAAAGCAACATTCGTGTTCTGCTAGGCAATTTGGTATCCCGATTTAAAAAAAATACTTATAAAAAACTGAGATGAAAAAAAGAACTTGGTGACAACAATGGTGACGTAAGAATGACAACTCTGTAATGTAATAAAACACCTTGTAACTGCGGGAACAACTAAGCTAAAGCGGTGGTTAAGGCCGCATATGTGATAATTACTATGTGGAAGCGCCGGCACTTATGGAAACTATCTGTGGAGTTTTTAGAAGAAATGACGGAGAAACATTTACTTTTTTGGGGGGGGTGGAGGGGGGTAATCATCAGGGTTTTGAAATTGGCGAGCAGGTACTATTTCCCAGGTGAAAAAGGACATGTAAGGGTACAAGGATAAATGGTGCACAAAACGGCATCATGCATACAGGACGAAGGATAGCAAGGTCCCAAAGTGTAGTGAAGGATAGATCACAATACTTACAGAGCATGCGAGAAGGTCTGCGCTCGACGCGCAGTCGCCACCACGTTTCCCATTATTGCGACCTCTTTCGAGCACTTCACCAACTTTGCGGCATACATTAAAACTTTCCTGCACCAGTGATAAAAGTTCTAATTCCGTACATTTATAGAGTGAACTTGCACACTGAACATAGCCGGTTATATAGAAAAGTTGTACTGATTATGTTCGGAATAAAAATTAGGCGTCCATAAACGGGATGTTTCGTAGATTTTATTATGCTGCTGTGAACACGCGACCCTCATTTTCAGAGACTAAACTAATGCAGTACGAACGAATGGGGTAGGCTCCATAAACTTAGAGAACAAGACGCCATGCTCTCAACCACTTAAAGCAGTTAGACCAACAATAATGCAGCCATTTTCGAACACTCCGAATGGCTCAACTTTCTTCATCAGCTATGCTTATGTCTAGCCTAACGAGGCATTTTTTTCTGCGTGAATTTCACTTGCTGTTTAACTACCGAAAGCTTGTCTGCCGTCACAAGCCAACATGTTCAAATTGGCCAGGTTTGGCTAAGCATATACACTTTTTGCATTGCTCTATTCTTGTTCCGTGTCATTAGATTTCGCACCATTATTCTAACGATTCAACCTTTACAGACACTCTCAAACCAGCTCAACTTTCGTCGTTAGCTATTCTTTGATTTGATGGCCATACAAGAGGTTCGCTCGGACGATTTTATGAAAGCGTACGTAGTTACCGGGTTAATGAAGCGAAGTTGAACAAGGCATCATTCGCTTAACGAACGGAAAGATTCCGTGTGATAGGGAGCGTGTCATTAGCCTTGAATGCTCATTAGTGGCCGTTCTCCATATAGTATTAGAAATGAAAACAAGTACATGATAATAAGAACGTAAGAGAGAAAATTATCGTTTGAAAGCAGAGTCTTGTACAAGGTGACACCCCCCTATCGACAAGAGATTACCGCTACCGCTGCTTTTGTTCTTTGAGATAAATTGGAAGCGACAGTAAGAGGAGAGGGGGGAGTAGGGAGTACGCAGTTGCTGCCGGTGAAGCAAGCGTTGAAGAGCACTGTGTTCCGTTTATAACCTCAGCCAGGTCTTCAGATGCTCATCAACGAACGTGCATTATGCAATATAGCTCAGGTGAGGCGACAACAGCAAGGTGAGACAATCTCAGGGGTTCATTAAAGCGATGCGAAATGAGAGAATTTGTACAGAAGCGAAACGGTCAGCGTACTCACCGCTCAAATGGAAATGAAACTCGATTACATCTGCATCGGGATGCAGCCGTTAAAGAATAATCGATTGAAACAAGAAATGCATCCACGTTATAGAGATGTCCGCGTTTCGAGAATTAAGGCTTCTCGAAAGGGAAAGGTGCTAATATTAAGTCCTGCTAAGATAGCGCAGTATTTCCATGCGTTTTCAGTTTTTCGTTTGTGTCCCAATCTCCCATGTTGTTTCTTTCCTTCAGTTTTAAATGGCTGAGTCTTAACGCAGGAACAAACGATTGGAGAGACGTTCTTCTGATCACCTCATTTACGTCTATGCTGTGGTCACGTGGTGAACCGACGAGTGACCAGTATGCTTCTCGGAGCTACGCAATTTCTTGTAGCTCTGAAGGGCAACAGATGATCCAACAGGTGATTATGTATTTCTGATTTCTTTTGTATTCCACATGAGAAAACTCAATGTTACTTCTTGTACAGACACCGAGGTCATTTTACGTTTGCATTTTCTATATAATTTCTGAATTTATTTACTTGATGCATCTCTTACTTTTGCTACTTTCCAGTGTTTTTGGAGCCATACATAAATAAAATTTGGCCGGTTGCTTTATAGGAGCCATATGAGCCATAATGGCCGGTTGCTTTATATGAACCATATGAGCCATAAATGCGGCCGCCACATTTCATTGTGGGCGAAATGCAAACAACGCCCGTGTACTCAGGCTCAGGTGCCCACTAAAGAACTGGAGGTAATTACGTACGTGGAGTTCACTGCTTAAGTTGTCTCATAACTTATATGGCTTCACAATGTGAAACCCGGAATTCATTTGATTAAAGCGTTGCTTAGATTATTCTGTGCATTAAGGGAGGCCACGTGATCACAAATGTTGCAGAACCCTCCACATCGGCGCCAATCTTGACTCCAGTGTTAATTTTTGTAAGCTACGGCGCTCACAACAACGTGTTTAGAAAAAAAATGTTTGGCACTTCAGAGTATGATGTACTCTACTATGGGATAGCGGTAAGCACTTCCTGCGTGGTGCACACGAAATTCATCCAACCAGAAAAAAGCATAGAGTTAGCGCAAGGATGCACACCTCGAACCTGAAAGCCTGACATACATTTCGTAATATCTTTATAGTGAGCACAATTAGTTCTTTGCATTAATTCATGCTTATGAAGCCGACTATACCTTATAGTTCTCGGCGAATTTCCTCAACAATATTGCAGTTGGGGAAACAAAAGCAATTTTTAGTAGGAAAACGTAATAGCGCCTTTTTTTTTGTCTTCACATGTTTCACTTCCGTGAATATACATGCTGTGTGCATTTTATGATGTAGAATTCTAATCAAGTATGTTAATGTCCATTGATGCGTTTATTTGCCTGCTTTTGTGATTATTAAAAGTTTTACGACGGCAACATATTATGTAATATCACCTTCAGGAGCGAATTATGATGTAGTGTCCCTAAATGTCTAAATTTCACACCGCATGCTTCTAAGGCACTCGCTATTACATTCCAATATAGAAAATTAAGAAATTTGTTGTTCTTGGTGAGCTTGCCTAATTAATGTTCATTAGCAAATATTTAAATATTTAATTATTCTGCAGTGAGTCATGTTCGATTTTTACACAAAAAGGAGGAAATCTTAGGCTCAGCATGCACACGCAGTTCATTTTTGGCTGTGTTCATTTTGCGTAAAGAAAAATAATACTTACGAAGTTGGTCCTAGAAGGCGGCACGTCGAGCGACCCTTCGAACATTATAGTGCCTTCGCCAAAGTAATCGGCTGCAGACATACGCAGCACATTGGGGTTAAATCAAGCCGCGTTGTCTATGCAGAAGGTTCAATTGATCCTATGCACAATGTATGTTGCCCTTTCTTTCCCACTGGTCTCAGGAACTGGCAAAAACAAGTTGCATCCACATTTGTGGACGCTGCGCCTCATATAAAAGTAGTAGCCGGCGCCACACATAGGCAGCAAAGTGTCCAAAATTATTTTGGGAGAAAAATATTGGACGTGAATTCAATTCTTGATTTAGGTGTCTGAAAGAGGGAGTCACTCCTCGGTGTTCTCGCGCCGGTGAATTCCTTGAGTTAATTTTGTGTTTCGTCACACTGCCGAATTGCATCTCGGAGGCCACGAGAAAAGAAGTGCGTGGTTGAAATGTTCTCCGCAAGGTGTCGCAACGATCTCAGCTGCTCGCAAGAGAAGCGTCTGTTCTTTGAATGATGTCATTCGTTTTTTTTGTTTTTTTTTTCAATCTGTCAATAAATATTTATTTTGAGGAAATAAATACAGAATGGGCAAATAATTACACATTCGGGAGTTCCGAAGTATCGTATTTCGGAGAACCTCCTAACAAGTCTTAAATTAGAGCTAGAAGGATATTGGAAAACAGGGAGCAATATATTTTATACGAGCATCAGCAATAAAAGGTTAGAAAGAGAAAATAATAATTAAAATCAATAAAAATCGCCATGATAACTAAAAGTGTAAAAAGAAAGAATGAAAAAACGGTCAAAGAGATGAAATACCCATGATAACTTACAGAAATTCAATTCAATTTAATTTTCATAAATTATTTTGACAATTATTGGTCCGGATTTTAAGTAAGCATAAGCAGCATCATGTGTCCAGTATAACTCCTAACTGGAACTTCAACCATCGATTTCGTGTCAGTTTTATTTTTTCAGAACACTTTTCCTGAATATTTGGAAAACCGGAAGTGAATGCTTGACCGGAAGTTCTTCGAATACAAACAAGAGTGTCACTTGTTGATCGTGACACTAAAAAACAGCGCATTTACTCGATCAGCACACGACCAGGTAGACCCGAAGGTAAAACAAAAAGGATAAAACGCAATGAAATGAACTGTATAAAGAATGAAGCACAAGAATTCAAGAATCTAGGTGCTCGACCATGCTTTGATTTTCATTTGCGCCTCGGCAAACGCACTCTCTCGTCCTGCTGAAAGTCAACACCGTCGATCGTCATAAACTGATTAACTGTCCCAGTTAAGGTTGGACAACGAAAACACCCGAAAAATAGCAAATGTAAAAAAAAAATGAAGAAAGAAAAATTGTACGAAACACTTGAAAGTAGGTTGTTTGGCAGTTGCACCCACCTTGTCTGAAGACAGGGTTGACTTCTGCTACTTTACCAAGGAACTGTCGCGAGCAAAGAGAAAAAAAAAGAGGAGGACATGAAGATTCGTGGGCTTCCAGTGTAGTATAGTAATGAGGGAGCCACCGTACATTAAGCCCGGGCTAATTGGGAAACCTTGTTTCTGCCGTGGGTATACTGCGCGAAGAAGAGTGAGTTTTCTAATGAAATTACTAAGGAAGAAAGAAACGCGTTGATATTGAGAGAAATAGTGTAGGTTCTCCATTAGGGCAGCCGGAAGAAAGAAGCTGCTTTTGAGTGTACTTAATCGCGCGAATTGGCGCAGAGTGGCGCTGCAATCAGGAATTCTTGTTAAAAGGTGGGTGGGGTGGGACCCGCCTACGGCAATCTACTGACGCAGTTTCTATGTCAGCGCTGGTAGCGAAATTTGAGAGTGGAATTGTGATAATCTCTTTACGGATATGCCCTCTTAGGTGCAATGTGCATCTCCCGTGTCATGATGTGTATTGTATTTGTTAATAACGAGAAGCAGAATCACTCGATGGGCCCGTTTTTGTTATAGGCGACCGTTCGATGAAGCCAAATGTAATGAAACCGTTTGATAATGAAGCCAACGGAATTGTACAGGACGCTGCTTATAGATTTGGTGTGAAGTCGAGAAAGGAAAGCGGCAATGGCGAGTAGCGGACACTATTTCATGACGATTCGAGCGGCCAAGAACAGACGTAAGCGCTGGAAGAAAACGAAAGAAAAACAAAAAAAAAGAACTTTGTGTTTATTCTTCAAGCAGGTGTAGAAACAATGAAATACACAGCACTTAATGTTTATATTACAGTAAGACGCGCATTATGACTTCTAGGTGGCCCCAATAACAAAATTGGTTTATTTCTCGGCAATTGAAAAACAACTCAGCACCTTCTTAGGGGGGAGTCAAAGCGGAGATGTTAAGGTGCAGCCTTTGAATGTCTTTGATGGTGGAGGTGGGGAGGATTGGCGAAAAATCTCGTTTTATTGGTGATGTGACTGTTGAAGGTGTAGAGCTTCTATTTGGCTGCGAAGAACTGATTGGCTGGGGTTGGTCGCAAACGGTTGACTTATTCCACGCATGTTTCGCTTGCTTTTTTTTTTCTTTTTGCTGTGCTTAAACCGTGAATGCAAAGTGAGAGGAGGTTTCCTTCGCGACGGTCTAAGTTGATTTCCGTGTTCGGAAGCAACGCGCGCAGACCACAGCCTGCGCTTTTTAGTTCAAATCACACTGCACTCCACAAGGCGTCAGTAGACAATACTTTCACAAGAAGAACTAAAACACATTGCCCATTGGAATGGAGCACAAGCAAATAAAGAAAAATTTTTTTCACCAGATTCCCGCCCCTCCCCCCATAAATAAACGAATGATTGCCTAAACCATATATAAAAAACGCCAGGCTGCGCAGAAAGCCCAACACAGTCTCAGAGAAAGCTGGAAGAGCAGCATTTCTAGAAACCGTTCTAAACTTGGAACTACTAATACAAGTATGCTTGCAAGCCGCCCACTACGCCATAAATCACAATTTTTTTCCAAGTTGGGAAGCACCCACTACGCCATTACTCGTCATTCTGCGGAGAAGCGCGGTACCCGCTACGCGTTTGCAAGGAATTATGTGCACTTTGTTCGTGCGGTGGCTGATGACGATGAAGAATTATGGCTCAGCCCTTTATAATGTGTTGGAAGCATTCAACGACCTACTCGTTGCGCAATTCGTATTGTGTGACGTCTGGTTACACAATTCGCATTGTGATCTGCTTTCTTTCTATCTCTCTCTTTCTTCTCTCTATCTCTATTTCTTTCTCTCTGTTTCTCTTGCTTTCTGTCTTTCATTTTAGGGGCGAAGCTCCTCTTAGTCTAACCTTGTCAGGCGTAACGCGTAACCCCCAGTATCGCCTGCCATCTCTGAGGCCATGATAAGAGATGACCATTTCTCGTCTCATTTCCTAGATGGCGTTACTCTGCCGCTACTCTCCGAATTGCCGCTACTCTCCGATTGGCTGCTGCGCGCGCTTTCCCTGAGTGCGCGGCGATCGAGTGCCTCTCTCAGTCTCCTGGATCGTCGCCGTACGTGTCGAATCGTTGGTGGGGCATGGACGAAGCGAAGCAGCGGGCGCGGAGGGCCGCGGCGGCTCGTGCTCGCCTTTCGGGGTCCGCTGCTCTCGCTGCTCGGAGTGCACGTTGCCTCGCGGCGCCATTTGCGCGCACCGTCTCGGGATCCGCAAGGCGCCGCGCACGCTTCGCTGCCGCTTCTCCGACTCGCACTGCGGGATCCTGACGAAACGGCATCAACCATAACCTCTCAAGCTTCGCCCACCTCACCATCATTCACCTCGTGGATATGCTGTGATTTTTTTTTCTATCTTTCTTTGCCTTTCTCTTTATATTTTTCTTGTTCTCTCTCCCATAGCAACGCAGTTATATGGTTCACATAAATGCTTGTTCAGCTACGGCGCTTGGATAGCCGAATGGTTACGACGATCGCCGTCGAACCGTGGACACCCGGGTTCGAATTCCGGCTAGAAATCTTATTGCGTTTTATTTAATTCTTCTCCTCCTACTCGGCACTTTCCATATCCTCACGGCCTCCTTCCTTTCCCCCTCTCCCCTTTGCCGTGCAGACTTTTCGCTTAAGCTCGCCTTCCTACTCCCCCTCCCCGGTTCCTTGCCTCAGCAGTCCTCGTTTTACCAGGCTTTATTCTGTCCCACCCCAGGCTGCAACCTCCTTCCCCGCCGCTCTCCATCACTCTTCTTCGCTCCCCTCTCTTCCTCTAATGTCTTCGTTTTCCCTTGCACCTGCTGTACACGGTAGTAGGGCGTGCCCAAGTCCTCTGGCTCAGACGCCCGAGTTTTTGCGTACACTATACGGAGTTACTCCATTCCGCTTGAACTATAGCCCCCCCCCCCCCCCTTCGTCGTCATCTGTCCCGCTTTGGAGTCCGCGGAATATGGTCCCTTTACTCGTGACTTCTCATGTAGAAACGCTGCCTACAGCGACATTCCGTGTTGATCAATCTCTCATAGGAATATATAGTGGAGACACAGGCAGTCCAATTTTCGTCGAAACTTTAACGCCGCAATTGGGTCACCGCACGGTGACGATGAACGAAATAAATTGCAGCCAGCTGGAAGCTATGCAGGCACTTTTGTAGTATTCACCATCTACGTACACCGGCTGCATCAGCATACACCACCGTATCTTTGAAGACAGAACTTCAACAAAGACCCGTTGACTGGTCGTCGTTTCTCACAGCAGTTTATTGTGTCGGGAAATCGCGGGTTGCGATCGAGGCGGTTCCATTGCGAGCGCCGTCGACATTATAGTGAGAAATCACTGAGGCGACACTGGGCGCCGGGCACCCGCACAATTTGCGCCGCCAGACGGCGCCGCTTGCTCCGCTGCCTGGAAAACAAAGACTGCAGCGCTCGTTAATCTCTCTTCGTAGCCGCATTTTTGTGGACGGCTTGTTGTTCACTTTCTACTCTTAAAGGAGGACGACCGTTGGTATTGAAAACAGCGCCGACTTCAACGCGTTCTCCAAAGAACGAGGACGATCTGCATGCCCGCACATCGCTTTCTCCCGCACGGCAATAAAGGGATGGATGAAAAGTTCAGAAAATTTGAAATGCGAAGCTCGTGAGCTTGCACAGCATGTTTCTCGATGGCCTACTTGAATGGCTTGTGTATAGAGTGAAGTGCATAGGCGAGAACAGCAGCACACAAAGGAGATCGCAGTCTCAACACTACGGAAATGACGTTATTTGTTTCCAAGCTCCGCGAGGCGCGTCCGACGTCGCGTGCTTGTGTACAAGGGTTATTCGCTTTAACGTGTTTTGTTGCCTGTACAGAAAGCGCCCTTGCTATAATAGCGAATGAGCTGAAAATATTCAGTGGCCGTCGAATGGTTGAGAAATGAAAGCAATCGCTGTAAATCACAATTGCGAGTAGTAGTCGCAATCCTCTTGGCGAGACCTCGACAAATATAAAACCATAGCGTCAAACAAGCTTACATTTGAGCAATTACGATTGTGAGATGGGGCAGAATGCAGCGCATCTGTGACGTAAAACGTTTTATCGATGTTGTTTCTCTATTTACGAAGTGGTCGCCATGGAATCATGGTGCACTGAGGCTGTTCTTGAAACGGTCCTTCTTCTCTGTGGTAGTGCAGTGTAAAAATAGAGCGATAACATTAGCGACACCAAGCGTTTTAACAATGTAAAATACATCTGGGATGCAAGAAAGTGACAAATACGTCGCTTCTGGCCTACTTAACACTACTGCACTAATATATGAAGTGCCGCACACTCCGCCTTTACGTCCAGTCTTGTTCCTTGGCAGCCACATATTCTCTGCGACGCAAAACATATTGCAGGACGTGAATTCAACACACTATATATATTACACTTCCGCACCAGCTGTTTCCGTGCTTTTCGTTCTAGCTGCGCATACCTTCACATGTGGGACATCCCATTGCGAAGTTGTTGACTTCGTTGCCGTGTCTATTTACTGCTTTAGAGACAGCGGAAATTATGTTGTCTATTATTCCTTTAGTATGTAAATAAGAAGAGAGTAGATATGCAGCTATGTCACATTCAAATTTACTTCCAATCGTTCTTTTAGCAAATAAATATTCAATATATATATATATATATATATATATATATATATATATATATATATATATATATATATATATATATATATATAACCATCGAGAGTAAAACGGAATATCAGAACTGTGTCGGTTGCTCATGATGGTGAATAATATACTTGTGTTCTGATCGGTTATCCATAGTATTCTACGCGGTTTCCTCGCCTAAATTCTGATGTTACATTCAGCTGGATACCACAGCGCCCTAACACGGATTGCTATAACGTGGAGACCGCTCTTAATACGAGGCAGAGAATGCGTGGCCAAGCTGAACGTGCAGCCGCACACCAGAGTACTTGGAAACCGCAAGAGGATTTCCGTCCCGACGTCTTCCATTGCAAACACTATAGGCGCAGGAACACTACGCGTGCAGCTACGGTTCACATCAGGTAAGGACTTAAGCTAGAGGTTTCACCACGTGATCAGATCTCAGTGATGCCCCCAGGCCGGAGATGAGAGCTCAACGGAGCGCTCTGTGCCGGAGAGTCGTGCTCCGAAAGGGCCAGTCGAATGGATCCAGTGCGCTCGGCTTCCATCAGCCGAGGTAAACGTTCCTCACCAGCCAGCTGTACCGTAAATGTCTTTATTCATGATTAAATCAAAATAAGGCAAAAGTTCAGAGGAAGATGGAAGCTTGACAAGATGAAAAATTCTTGAACACGGGGTGTCGTTGTAGCCAACGTTTCGACGAAAAAGCTGACGTTTCGACTTTTCTGTGAACGGATTCACCTTACAGCCCAGGGCAATGAGGCTGTATTTTGCACGGCACTGGGGGGTTCAGGGACAGTGAAGGCAAGATAGACTTTAAGCACGTAGAACTAACCGAGAGGAGTTTATCTGACTGGTGGCTAAAATCAAGGCAAGAGTGAAATTTCGTCAGTCAGTACATAGAATTTGTACTTCATTATGAGCTACAGCTAGGTGGAGTAAGCCGCCGCCCGATCAAAGGGGTACAGCCCCTTCCATCCATCCATTGACAAGTAGTCTTGTCCTCTTCATGGCTGCAACTCAACAGTTGCAGAATTGAAGAAAAACAAGACTGCTTGTCTAAACGTTCTATCGAATCACACCCCGTATCCAATAATTTATCATCTCTATTCATAAAAGCACTTAAACTATGCTTTATCATGGTGTTGCTTGCTCTTGGTCAATATATCTTACGCATGCACGTAGATTTCGAGTACTACATCGACTAAACTAAACGTGTTATTGAAGTGAAACCCGCTCGACGTAGGGATGACTCACAGAGGACGTATGAAGGCGTAACTAATATTAATTGAATAAAGTTTAAAGTTTAAGGTCGGATGATACATGATGAAGGTAGAAAACCCGAAGCACTGCGCCGACCAAAATGAAAATTTAGAATACGCGCACAAAAAGACGTTTCGGCTCCCACCGAATAGAATATATACAGGGTGATTTTTTTAGAACTGACCTATTTCACTTGGCCATATTTTTCTTACAAAGCATACTATTTTAATACGGTTATCTGCGAGACATTCAGAAAGGATGAAAAGTTAATGGCTCGTCCTTTTAGTTTTTAATGTGCAATGCCGGAAAAAAAGAAGAACTAATAAATAAAGAAAACTTGGAATCCTATGCTAGGAGGGATGACTATAGTCCGACGAAGCGTTCGCGTCAGCCAACCGCGGCGGAATTTGACGGCGCCAGGTTCACCACGCTACGCTCATGCGGAAATCGAGCACCCTATACCCCCACACGCGCGCCACACCGCGTCGCCTTGACGAATGCGCATTCAGCGCGGCCCGGCGTCTCTCTTGCATAGAATTTCGGGGATTAACAATCGCTGGGGGCTTATCATCCCAAAACTTCGATATGATTATGAGAGACGCCGTAGTGGAGGGCTCTGGAAATCTTGACCACCTGGGGTACTTTAACGTGCACCTAAATATAATTACATGGGCCTCCAGCATTTTCGCCTCCGCCGAAAATCCGGCTGCCACAGCCAGGATTCGATCCCGCGACCTTCGGATCAGCAGTCGAGCACCGTAACCACTAGACCGCCATGGCGGATAATTTCTCGTGATGTCATGTTTTTTTTACTTCTTATTTACTGTTTTATCTATTTGTCGCGGTTCAAAAAACGATACGGGGAATTAAATTTTCATTTTTTCTTAATGTTTTCCCGCAAACCGCATTAACATTGGATAATTTGTAACAAAACTACAGCTCAATAAAATAGGTCAGTTCTAAAAGACTCACCCTGTAGTAGTAATTCACATAACTTGATGCATCGCATTAAACAGAGCAAGAGGTGGCCGTGAAGCATACATCGATGAGGTCTAACTCACGTTGATATCGTCTTTGAACGATGCAAAGCAACAATGCCATAACAATATGCTGCCCTCAGAATTTTCTCTCTGAATTGTGTTAGAGATGCGTAAGCGTTTGCTATTATTAAATTGCTGGTGGCATCTCTGATTTTCGCGTGATCCTCTTGATGAAATGCACCGTGTAATGTATACGGCATGTCGTTATGTATTACTCTGCCAAATTTCATGGTGCCTGATTGTGAGTCAGAATACCTTGGTTCCATTCCTGTTTGGATCCTGATTTTTATTGGTTGCATTCGTCGGGTCAACGTGGCTGATGCTGCGCTTTCTTGAAGCTCATCTGTCTAAATTTCTGTTTTTGACGTTCCTGGGTAGACATAAGCTGCCAATCACCTGTGGCGCGTAGCCGCATAACGCGGCCGGTGGTTTTCGGGTATGTGCCACACGAGGCTGAAGGAAAGGGTTTCGTGATGTACGCGCCAGGGAATTTGCGTTGTTCATGCCGTGACCAGGCAATCGTGTTCGTCGTGACCTCATACCCTCCTATGCCAATTTTGGTCGATACCAAGTTAAGGAGGCGACCACGAAAACCCCCAGATGTGGACGCCTAGATAGATAGATAGATAGATAGATAGATAGATAGATAGATAGATAGATAGATAGATAGATAGATAGATAGATAGATAGATAGATAGATAGATAGATAGATAGATAGATAGATAGATAGATAGATAGATAGATAGATAGATAGATAGATAGATAGATAGATAGATAGATAGATAGATAGATAGATAGATAGATAGATAGATAGATAGATAGATAGATAGATAGATAGATAGATAGATAGATAGATAGATAGATAGATAGATAGATAGATAGATAGATAGATAGATAGATAGATACGTATATGGAAACGCTCACGGCGCCTTAGATTCGCTAAGAAATGCTTCGCATTTAAAACGACACTGCTTCGTGCAACATTCCACTTCGTTGCTATAGCACTCGGCGCTTCGCCCTTGAGGCGAAAGTGTGAGTTCTTTGCTTCTCAGTCCATTTATTGATCCTCCCCTGTCACCTTCGGAAGCTTTCTGCACCTAAAACGGTTTTGCACTGTCTCCAGCATCCGAGGCATCGCAAGTTTCCGTACCAGACATAGTGTAGCCCTGCCTTTGTGATCAGCTCACTTTCGCCAAGCGAAGGTGCCATGTGATTACGTCAGCATATGACATCACGTTCTGGGACGTCATCCTGATGTCATGATACGCAAAGTTTGGCTATCCGTGACGTTATGATGATGTCATGCGGTGACGTCATCATAATTTTCGCATTCTTCGTGTTGACATCGAGGCTGCGGGACGCCGGCACCACCGACGGTTAATTTTGGTGTTTGATGCGGCATCTAAGGCTTTCGCCTTAAAGTCGATGCTAATTAGCCACGAGGTTTTCGGTAATCCCAGAACCACTTCAATTTCCCTTTAAAATCGTGTCCTGAAATGTTGCTTTCCGTTTGGAACTTCTCTAACACATCTTTCATCGCATGTCAGGTATTCATCGTAAAATTTCATATCATATTTGTCGCCATTTTATATACATTAGGCTAAAAGTCGTGAGCCATTGGTGGTGTTTCATGAACTTTTCTGGTAAACATCACAGGTAGTGAAAAACATTGGTGAAGATTTCAGATAAGATTGAGAAAATCCACGAGCGCTTGATGCGGTCGCTCAGCGTGGCATTCATGCACTTTGGCCATTTCGGATAGGTTTCGTCAGCGGTCGGTCGGGATTATTGGATTTCAGGTTACACGTATATATTTGACAGTGCAACGGCTGCTCGAAAGTTGCTGGGACAGCTACGTATGCGCAATGACCATTGATTGTCACGCCCCGAAGTGGATGTCGAGAGAACCCACTCAAGGAGGGTTAGCAGACAACAAATTGGCTCAGGATTATTGGATTTGAGGTTACACGTATATATTTGACAGTGCAACGGCTGCTCGAAAGTTGCTGGGACAGCTACGTATGCGCAATGACCATTGATTGTCACGCCACCAAGTGGATGTCGAGAGAACCCACTCAAGGAGGGTTAGCAGACAACAAATTGGCAGCTCTGGCAGCCGCTCCCTTGTTCATCTGTGCTACTAGTTTGATTGTAAGCGTGTAGGCAGGAAAGGAACACGACGACTTTTGCATATTTGCTGTATCAGTGAACCAGTGGCCTGCGCAATGAGTGCGTTTTCAATAGGGGAACGCGTGACATGCAGAGTTTTGAGACGCTACCGCGGTAGCGCTGCGCATCGGTAAATTACGGCCGTTATGCCTGGCGACCACTTAATGTGGCAGAGCAGCCAAAACTACGTAGGCGGAGCTTCTGCATATGTGTGACTACGCCAAGAGGTCCGTTTGCGGGCGATTTCGGTTTGTCTTCCCAAGCGCATCCAACATGTACGTTTTCGCACGAACATCCAAGGTTTCTGACGTCATTCTCGAAATAGTGTTATAACAAGAGGTTATATATAGCTTTAAGCGAAAGCTATGACAAGCCTTGATATACTTATGGATGCAGCAGTGAAGGAAAAAAATTACACCATCTCCCGCTAAAGGGAACCATGTGTAGATGTGAAGCAGCGGGAGCTAACGCTTACACTGGCGGCGGCGTTGACGCTCGCGCTCATCGCGGCATTGCGCAGGAGAGAAACCTGGGGAGGCGCGAAGCACGCAGTGATGGACTGGTGTTTCCTACTGGAACATGCCAATCGCTGCTAATGAGCAATGAGAGACAGAAGATTCCGATTGGACACAGAGACCCGCAGTCCGCTTTTAGGTAACGCGCACGCTGCTAATTTCTATTGTTCAACAACGCACAGGAGAAATCTCGCACCGGCACTACCTTACAGGTCAAGATCCAGTGCCTATTTATACGGCGTGGCCAGTGAACGGTTGTGCAGCGCGAGCAGTCGGTTTTCTCAATCAAGGAACTCGCTAGCAGACGCTGCCTGCGTCGGCGTTGCGAGGCGAGAGAGGGGTGAGGGGAGCGTAGGAGAGGAGAGGGGATGGGACGAGCATCCGCAATGGGGGTGTAAACGCCGCGGGAGGGATGCCTAGAGGAGAGAGAGGGGGAAGCGTGGGAGAGAGAGAGAGGGGGGAGGGGACGCGCATGCGCAGTGGGGGTGTGGACGCCGCGGGTAGGGATGCCTACAGGAGGGAGGGGGGAGCGTAGGAGAGGAGGTGTGTGTAGAGGGCTGCGCTTGCGCAGTAAGGGTGGTCAGGCCGCACACCTCCACCCCACCACCACAACCGGATAGAACTCCGCTCTAAGATGCTTCACATCTAATACGTGGAATCATTGCTGTGCCCTTCTGCTATTTCCATCATAACGCTAATCTGCCAGCGGTTCAAGCCCGCGAACACCATACAGTAATGTTTGCATTTGTCATTGGTGTTTTTCTTTGGAAAGAAATGAAATATTGTTTATTGTGAAGGAACCCAAGAAGCAGCTTTATTGAAGCGATCAGATTTATTTTGAAAAAAGAATCCACACTGATCTCCACGAAGTGAATCATCGCGAGCGGGTGAAGCTCTGTGTATCGTATCGGTTAGCAATCCTATGTTAGCTAAGCGTTGCCCCTATATAAAGTAAATTGAGTGACATAAAGTGTATACAGAAATGAGAATTTATTTCACCTTCCAGTCGTTTTAGGCAATTCAAGCAGGATTTAAAAAACTGCTGGAGTGGTGGATATGCCTCGAAAGTGAATCCAAGAACCCGCCATCTTACCTTTGGCAAGATACCATTTTAATATGAGTAATTTGTTTGGACATACAGTGCTCGACGTGTGCCTTCGCGTTGCAGGTTTCCTTGAGAAACCTGAACATCTAGACACATTTTAGGAGAGATCAACTCATCAACTCGCCGTAGCATTCATGAAGTAGGGAAGCATCCACTATGCCACTATGCCGTTCGCCATTCTGCTGATAAGCGAAGTAGCCGCTACACATCTGTGAGGCATTATGTGCACTTTGTGCTGTGGCTGATGGCGATGAAGAATAACCGCATTCCAGACCACACATTCTCTTTCTGCCATGCATGAAAACGATCGTGAAAGCGCTCTCGCCCGCGAAAGGCAAAGCGGCAACGCCGACAACAAGCTCCTACTCCGGAGGTGAGAGCGCGGCATGCGACGGCTCAACGTCTACGCAGACAGCAAGCTACCCCGGTGGCGAGAGCTCGGGTGGCAAAACGGCAATGCCGACAACAAGCTGCTACCCCGGCTTTGAGGGCGCGGGAAGCGGCGGCTCAACTTCAATAATAGATTGTATATACTGTACACACGCGTTGTCACTCATTTACATTCGCAAGTAGGCAATGTCAAGGGTGATGTACGAAAAGAACGATCCCTAGTGTTTCGCCCACTCGTCATGATTCAATCCGTGGAGAAGCGTAGATTTTTTTTTTTTTGCCGGGAACAGCGATCTCCCACCTTATAATTAGCCTATGTCTACGTGGAAGCCTATTGTAAAACCTTTTTTTTGTCTCACATATGTTGCGACTATAGCAATGGTTCTATACCGTGACCACAACAGAAGACAAGGCTAGGTCCTAGGAAGCTTCGCCCCTAAAAAAAAAAAAAAAAAAAAAAAAAAAAAAAAGGCACGGCTGAGCAGGAACTGCGCACTTGAAAACCCTACGCAAAGGCAAGAAACCATTTCCTAAGTTTCGGTTCATACAGGGCCGGCATCGCCCTTTTCCTACTTTTGGAGACGCAGGAACTTTCTGGAGACGCTCACGTTATTTTGTTAGGGGCGCGGAGGTATCGACGGGTAGCAGAAATCTTGGCCGCGACCGGTAACGAGCAGGTGTCTGAGGTTCGTAAATCCAAGCGGGTGAAACACACTGTTTACTCGGTAAAGAACGCTATTTTTGCACAGTCAACGGCATAATATACATGAACGTGTCTGTTTCACAGGCAAAGCTTTGCAGTGGTAATTTTATGCTGGAAAATCGCTGTCATCGCAAGGCTCCGAGAACCGCTCCCGCCGTAGACGCCGATGGGTATGGTGTTACAGTACGCGATCTTTAGCGTGATTGTATCAGCAATAGTAGGCAGCTGAAATACCGACCACGTATGCAACGCATTTTATGAAAAGAGTCATGGCTTTTACGTAGTTTCCAATCGCAATTTTGCTTTCAAGCAGCTGGTCTTGCTGAAGACGGGCCGGTCGCCGGTGTCACTTACAGGGTGGCTATCGCGATTGGACACCCGCTTGCGCTTATGGTATCACTTGCACACGACTTCTCTTCCAGTGATTGCATATGCGGGGAACAAAATATTTCACGACGCAGCGCTGTCTTCGTTTCTTTCCGCTCGGTGATTGCAGATCACCTAACGAACACGCACTCATGCTCGCTCACAAGCCTCGATGCGGACTTGCTGCAGCCTGGCTGCAACCGAGGAACGCCATCATTATTTACCGGGACAGGAAAACGTGAAATCGACACCACAAGACCAGACAACTAGAAATGCAAAAAAACGAAAATCCTGCAAGGGATAAGCGTTCCTAATACTACTGAGAACAATCTTGAACATAATACCTATATCTTTTATTTTAGATGTCAAGCATCTTATGGCGAAGCTTAATCCGGTGGTCGTGGTGGTGGTGTGCCGCGTGCCCACCCTTACTGCGCATGCGCAAACCCTTTAAAAAAATAAAAATAAAAACCTCCTCTCCCCCCTCTCTCTCTCCTCTAGGCATCCCTCCCCGCGGCAGCCACACCCTCACTGCGCATGCGCCTCCCCTCCTCTCTCCCCTCTTACACGCCCCCCTCTCCTCTAGGCATCCCTGCCCGCGGCGTCTACACTCCCACTGCGCATGCGCGTCCCCCCCCCCCCCCCTCTCTCCTTTACGCATCCCTGCCCACGGCGTTCACACTCCCACTGCGCATGCGTGTCACCCCCTCTCTCTCCTCTCCTACGCTCCCCCCTCTCTCGCCTCGCGACGCCGACGCAGGCAGCGTCTGCTAGCGAGTTTCTTGTTGAAAAAACCGACTGCTCGCGCTGCACAACCGTTCACTGGCCGCCCCGTATATATGGCAATGGATCTTGACCTCCAAGGTGGTGCCGGTGAGAGATTTCTCCTGTGCGTTGTTGAACAATAAAAATTCGCAGCGTGCGCGTTAACTAAAAGCGGAGCGCGGGTCTCTGTGTCCAGTCGGAGTCTTCTGTCTCTCATTGCTCATTAGCAGCGAATGGCATGTTCCAGTAGAAAACACTGCTCCATCACTGCCTGCTTTGCGCCTCCCCCAGTTTTCTCTCCTGCGCAACGCTGCGATGAGCGCCAGCGTCAACGCCGCCACCAGTGTAAGCGTTAGCACCCGCTGCTTCACATCTACACATGGTTCCCTTTAGCGGGAGATGGTGTAAATTTTTTTACGTTTTCCTTTATGCTACATGGTACATAAAAGCTAGCGTTCGCGCACTACATGCAGAAGCATAGTAAAAAAAGTGCGTGCTTCGGTTTTCTAGCCTTCGCTGTGCTGCTACAGAAAGTTGCCGTGAGGTATAGTAAGCCGCAGTCGTCCACCAAAACGTGGCGGTGAATGGCCTAACATTCAGACCTCAAAACTTAACACATGCGGAAGAAGTCGCCATTGCCCCTAGCCGCCGCAGGCCTGGCCTCGCTCGTCATCATCACCGACTCGAGAGGGGCCTGCAGAAACATTGAACAAGGGTGCATTCCTCACCTTGCGTATGGCATCCTACAAAATAGTAATTACCTCAGGGCCCCCTCGTCCCGAGTGAACACGTGGGCTCTTGCTCATACGGGCCTCGAAGGCAACGAAACGGCTGACGCCGCTGCCCGCGCGCTCTCTCCAGGCAACGCCTTTGGACCCTTCCCAAATGGATCCCGAACCCAATGCGGCCTTCACTTTTTGGAAAGATTACTCAATTATACCCATTCGGCCACGCAATCTATCCTAAACCCTGTAAGGGCCTTACAAAGGCAGAGGAGCGCACACTCCTCCGCCTTTTGAACCAAAACACTGCTGTGCCCGGCAGTTTTGAAACACGTTGATCCTGCGTGTACAGGAAAGTGCCCGCACTGTTCGGAGATGTCTTCGGACATTTTTCACATGGTGTGGGCATGCCAATCGACCCAGAACCTCGCCCCAAAACCAAACCCCACGGGGGAGGACTCGGAGGCAGCCCTGCTCGGCTGCTCCGACCTGGCGAGCCAGAAGGCCCTGGTCGATAGAGCCCGAGTTGCGGTGGTCGCCAATGGGCTCCTGTAATGAGGAGCCCACGTAGTGATTGTGAGGGATGGTCCCTTCAGGGCCTCCTCAGACTTCGTCCTATTGCACCAGAAATAAAGTTTTTCAAGCAAGCCTACACTCGGGGCGTTGACTCGGGCGAGCGCAAGCAAACGCTCTTGCTGGAAAGGAGCAGCCGTACGCCTGCTTACGAAGTAGAAAACGTGCCGTTTTTCGTTACTTTGGCTCTATAAGTGAGGGATTAATGGGATCAGACATTTCACGATAACCGCGTTGCCCAAGACCTGTTGTGTGTCGCGGTGCAGACCAGAAACTGCGAAGATGTCGGACATTCAGTTCGTTCACTTCAAGCAGGACGTGTTCAAGGTAGAGCGCAAGGTGCTGCGACTGACAGCCGTACCCACCATTTCATCTTATCCAGCGTACAAGCTACCTCCGCTCTCATTGTAAGGTAGACAACTTGTTCGTGTTTCGCCTGTTCCCTCAATATCGAACAGCAAGCAACATTAACAAGACGATAGCTAAAGCTCAAGAAAAGAAGTTGTCACTCCTTTGCGTGGAGAAGTTGTTGAAAAAGAACGTGTAGTCAGCCGAGCGACATCGAACGCGGAAGGATTGGACTGTCTCTGAACTGGACGACGGCCTGCTCAGCCCTGCCGTGGAAGTCCGTGTTAAAACGCGAGAGTTAAAACCCAATAAGCATTCAGTTCGGTGTGTACCGCTGTGGGTCTTCCCGCCATATTCGTTTTTCATCTGCGCTGTTTCTTCAAGACGTAAGCACGTGCCAACTCACCCAACTTGCCATTCTGGAACAATATCTAGACAAGACGATTGGCACTTACTTTATTTCAGTAATGTAGTTCAATGGTAACAGCTGTTGTTTGAATCGGGTGTCATTTAAAAATGACACTTATTAGTGCAATGCGAAGTAGCCATACACCAGATTTAGCAGTTGGATGATATTCAATGTGACGCTAGTTTATTTTGAAGAACAGATAGCAAATCTGCACTGCTTCGAGGTACTGCCACACTAAGAAAAAAAAAACGGGGGGGGGTGGAGGGAGCATGTGTAACTCTTTTCGGCGAGTCCTCACTTGCCAGGAATGCGACTCTCTTTACAGAGACAATTTAACTCTGTTTTGGGTCCATGATTCTCGAACTTGAGTATAATCATCTCCAAAAAGAGATCACGTATCTCTGTAAATAAAGATGCGTGGCTTGAAAGATAAACACGTGGCAAGTCAGGTCTCACAAAAGTCAAACGCGCGAGAATTATAACATAGCGCCACTCGTTCCGTCACAGTGCTCCTTCCCAAACCACGCGAAGATGCAACGAAAATCTGTGGTTAATGTCACAGCAACGTAGTTGTATAGATCTTCGTGTAGTTCTAAATCCCGCCCTCAATTATGCGCTAATATTGTTCTTGAGTAGGCCCTGGTGTAGTTCTAATTTAAGCATTTGAGGCAGTTCAACTATCGAAAAACCTGAGGGTATGCGCAGCACTGGCCACCATGTCATTCGAATGACAATCGTGCGCTAGCCGAGGCGGTGAAGGTGAAATAAACTTTATTTGGTCCTGGAGAACCCTGATCAGACACCCCCAGAAGGGGAGACCGCCGCAGTTGCTGGCCGCGCCCACGCCTGTGCTGGAAGATCATGGCCGTCACACTACCAACTGTCAAGGCGGAGGTACCCTCTCCCGCATTCCAAGCTCACTAGACCGCAGTCTTATAATCATGATGTAGCGCGAAAAGACACAACGGACACAGAGAACCACAAACCACAGGCGCTACTAACAACTTTAATCAAAATTGAAGACACACAGAATATATATGCAGTTCCAAACGCGCAGGCGCGAAAGTGACATCCGGCGGGCTACAGGGAGCGCTAGACAAAGATTACATATCAACAGACGATTGAAAAAACGCATATTCCGCACCAAACAAGACAACAGACGTCTGACTAACACAATCATTACCTTTTCCTTTAATAAAAAACGCTTCTAAAAGTTCTCGTGCTGTTCTATCGCGCTACATCATGATTATAAGCAAACACCAACTAGCCCAAGAACAAGTCCTTCTGTAGACCGCAGTCGTCGGCTCTCCAGATGCTGCAGGCAGGTTCGTTCCCGTCTCGTAGCAGGCTGAGTCACTTTGATCACGGCATAAACCCAGGATGCCCTAGCTGTGGGGCGGATGATTGCACACTCGCTCACATGCTCTGGCAGTGCCCGGCGTTACGTAGCGCAATGTTCAGCACAGAACAGGACTGGGAGAGGGCCCTTAAAAGCTCCGAGCTCCCCAGTCCAGCTCTCGGCAATCAAGGAGGCCGAGGCGGTGGCGCCGGTTCTTGCGCGGCGCGGATGTCATCCCGATGCTTCAGAAGCATTTTTCGCGACTTTGGGTAAATTATCGCTATGAATTCTTGGTTACTTTCTGTACTTTTTATTATTCTAGACCTTGTTACTTTATTTTGCACTGCTCTTGAAGATTTTAGCCTTGTTTAAGCCTGTATGTGACATGAGGCGGTGGACGACAAGCCAGGCCTCTAAAGCGCTCCGCACTTAAATTTAAGTAAGAGGAATCCTTTCTATCAGTGCATATTGCCGCAATTTAGCGCACTCTTGTGGCTTTTATGGCCCTTAAGGTTGTTCTTGAATACTTCATTTTGTGTCCCTAATATTGTCATGGAGCGATTCCTTCCTGTGTTCCTGACATTTTTGTTGAGAACTTTTCCGGACTGGGATGTACGCGCGCAAAAACCGTTAAAAAAAACCCGCAATCAAACGAAACAAGTGGCTATCAGAGCTCTGCATAAATATGTCAGCTCTTACTGTATGGCGTAAGAATAGTGTGGATAGAATATATGCCGTGTAATCAAGTGCGTTCATTAAACACATGAACGAGAGAATCTTTTACGACGCGTTCTTCATTCTGTCTCGCCAGAACTTCGATTGTAAGGCTGCCATGCTTATCGCATTTCTGCGTATGCTATTTCTTCTCCGGCGTTACGGGCCTTAGCGCTGAATAATAATCACAAGGAATGACTGTCGAGGACAGGTGTCATTCGTTTGAGAGAATGTGTCTCTTGTGCAACGGCTATGCAGCACGCACCGATAATGGACTGTTCTCGTGAATAAAGCTACTTTTGTTATTATTGACGCCCGTTTGGCCCCAATGCATGGATACAGTTTCTAAACCTGTTTGAGAATAGCACTGAGAATTCCACAAAGAGATACTAGTAGTTCGATTAGATGGTTATTGCGCGTACAAGACTTGATACAGTGTTTACTTATCACCAACTCCTACAGCTGCGCCACGAAAACTGGGAGCTTTTGTAGTATTGCGAGGCCTGAAATGGAAAACTTGCTTGTGCTAATTGGACGATATCGTTATTTTCTCGTCAACCTTGCCTCAGCACTTGCAACGTCTGGACGAAGTTCTGACGTGTCTTGCAAACGCAGGCCTTCAACTAAACACCAAGACGTGCCATTTTGGGAGCAATACAATTAAAGTGTTAGGTCACATCGTAAGCAAGGACGGCATTCGTCCTGATCCACAAAAGATTTCCACTGTCCAACACTTCCCGCATCCGGAAAAAAGCCAAAGATTTGCTCAGTTTCCTCGGCCTCGCTTCCTATTTTCGCCGATTCATTCGAGATTTCGCCTCAATAGCTTCGCCTTTGCACAAGTTGCTCGGCTCCGGCGTGCCCTTTGTGTGGTCTGCTGAATGTGAAACGGCGTTTGCCCATCTGAAGAGTTCCCTCACATCCGAACCAGTCGTTTGCCATTTCGATGAAACCGCGCCTACACTCCTGCATACAGACGCTAGGGGTCATGGCATTGGCGTTATTCTCCTACAGCGAGACAAGTCTTCACGCGAGAGAGTCGTCGCATACGCAAGCCGTCTATGCGACACCTGCCGAAAAGAATTACACCATCACCGAGCAGGAGTGCCTAGCCGTTGTTTGGTTTGCACAGAAGTTTCGACCTTTCACCGACTTGTATTACATGCAAGTCGGAGAAAAACACCAAGACGCCGACGAGCTTTCGCGCTGCCCGCTTCCTTCGGAACCATATAACGGCACCACCACGACCACACGCGACGAGCTCTCGGCCGTCCCTTCTCCACACGTTTGTCCTTAGCTACTCTGGACCCGACTTCCTCGAACGAGTGTGGTTCATTGTTATCCCACCAACGCGCTGATCCTTACTGTCATCGCTTCATGGACTGCCTTCACGGGACTTCGCGGCCCCCTAACGCCCGTCTTCGTCGACAGCTGACGCAATTCAAGCTCGACAACTGCGTTCTGTACCGCCATATCTACCACCCTGACGGTCAACGCTGTCTGGCCGTTCTACCTCGCTCTCTTCGGGCTCAAGTCCTCAATGCATATCACGACGACATGACTGCTGGACACTTGGGATTCCAGAAAACGTACGGTCGCATCAGATGTCACTACTACTGGCCGGGATTGTCCTCTAGTGTAGCGAAGTACGTTGCTTCATGCGCGCTTTGTCAGCATCGAAAGCTCCCTACATCAGCTGATAGCGGACAGGTACAACCACTCCCGTGTCCGCTGGAACCATTTGAGGTAGTTCGCGTCGATCTATACGGTCCGCTTCCTATGACTGTCACCGGTAACCGATCGATAGTTACAGCTGTCGACCATCTGACACGCTACGCTGAAACAGCTTCTGTGACTGCTGCATCAGCTTCCGAAGTTGCTGACTTTTAGATGCGAAGCATCTTATGCTCGGGGCTCTGACCGTCCCTCCCGCGTCTCGCGTCCCGCGTCCCCCCGTCCCCCCGTCCCGCGTCCGGCCACTTTCATGAAGTAGGGAAGCACCCATTATGCGAACCAGAACACTGTAGTAATATGAAGGCCGTCAACCCTAACACAGTCATCAGACTCATGGCCGAGGGCACAGAGGCTGCTTAGCAATGGCTAGGCAGGTGGTGTCTGTCACCCAGGTTGACCCCATTCCTTGAGTCATGGCCGAGAGCACAGAGAGGCTGCCTAGCAATGGCTAGGCAGGTGGTGTCTGTCGCCCAGGTTGACCCCATTCCTTAATCTTGCTTGCATGTGTTTGGAGGGGGCTTAGTCTGTCCCTCCTTCTCGCGTCCCACACCACCACAGCGCATGCGCGTGCTCTCTCCTACGCTCACCCCCTTTCTCTCCTCTAGGAATCGTCTACTCTACGGAGCGGTCCACGCGTCCCACACCCCCCACAGCGCATGCGCGTCCCCTCCCCTGTTCTCTCCTACGCTCACCCCCTTCCTCTACTCTAGGAATCATCTACTCTACGGAGAGGAGCATGCGCGTCCTCTCCCCCTCTCTTCTCTAGGAATACTCTACTCTACGGAGCGGCGTCCCCACACCCCCACAGCGCATGCACGTCCCCTCTCTCTCCTCTCCTAAGGTCCCCCCCGTCCTTTCCTCTAGGAATCCTCTACGGAGCGACGCGAACGACAGGTGGTGTGACAGCTGCATGCTCCGCTGGGAGCGCCACGGTAGTTCCGCGGTATAAAAATGAGGGAGCGCGCGCGCCTCATTCTCTCTCCCGCGCAGCGCCGCGATGAGCGCCCGGACCACTGCCCTGAAATGACAGCGGCGACGTTCCTCCCGCTCAAGCTAATTATCTCCCCCGCTGCTTCGCATCCACACATGGTTCCCTTTAGCGGGAGATGGGGAATTTTTTTACTCCGAGCCCTAATCCTTCGTCACGGTGCTCCTCGTGTCATCCTGAGTGACCGTGCAAAGGCATTCCTTTCACAACTCGTTGAAGAAGTGCTCAAGGCATCCGGCACCACCCACAAAAGAAGCTCCAGTTACCATCCTCAAACGAACGGGCTGACTGAGCGCCTTCATCGCACGCTGTCAGACATGATAGCCATGTATATCCAACCGGACCACAGAAACTGGGACGCAATTTTGCCATTCGTGACTTTCGCGTACAATACCTCCGCACAGCGCACAACCGGTTACTCGCCATTCTACCTCGTCCATGGTCGTTTCCCCTCTTCTTTCCTCGACGTTTCCTTTTTCTCTGTGCCTGTTAAACCATCTCCATCCTCCAGAGAAGAATACGAGTCTCGTCTGCTTAATTGCCACCAGCTGGCCCGCGTCAGCACTGAAGCAAGGCAACAGGACCGCAAGTTTGACTATGATGCATCTCATCGCGCCGTGTCCTTCAGCCCTGGCGATGAAGCGCATCATGGTCACAGTGGCTGGCGTAAAAGAGAAACTAGCTTCGTGCACTGTCTCTTATTTCTCTATCAGCACTCGACTTTAGTAATTAGCTTTAGAACAAAGTTGCTTAGTTGACTGGCAAGCGTTACGTAACTTGCCAGCCATTGCACAGTTGGCCACAAATATAATACAGACCACGGGAGCGCGTCGCGAAATTGCCTTCTGCGCACTACAGTGCCTAGTCGTGTGATGTCTAGAGTATTGCTCGGACGATTGCGTGGCCACAGCTATGTTCTCGACTGCCGAGGGCTCACCATGTGCACTAGACCGCGCAAACGGCAATTTTGCGCACGCTCGCGTCCTCCGTGTTATATTTGTGTGGCCGACTGTACTAATTCTTGGGTAATCGCACTTTAACGTACTAGGACGGCCTAGACACACCACAGACGTAGACTGTACTTACCTCTGTTTGCTTGCTGCATTTTCGATATAAATTATTAAGAGCTGTCATACAAATGAGAAACAAATGCTTTGATGCTATTCGAGCGCGGCCTTGATATGCTCTCTTACAACTTTTTTTAAAAATTAGCCGTGGTTAATATTGCAAATTGTGGCATTACTTAGCATGTTATTGCAAGTGTTCGCACGCTAGTTCTGTGCGTTTCGCCCTATTTTCCTGGAAGGGCTTTTAAGGCTGCATTTTTAAGCAATGAATTGGCGTTATTTTGTAATTCGGTATTTCTAAAGTACCTCAATGTATCACGGTATGCAACGATTTTTTTTAGCAAATAAGACATATACTTCAGATACTGTCCAAATCCGGAGTCCAGAAAAGCAGCCACTGTTGAAAATCTACTTGTATAACCAAGTCTATGCATGATGACATATAACCTGTGTAACACTTTTTGCCTTTGCTTATCGTAGCATGGCAGTTCGTTAAAAAGCGAATGCTTCTACGTCGTTACGCCCCTTCACGGGCAGTAGATGGCCACTATACAGCCAATGGAGGCCTGAAAATGCTTATGATCCCATGTACAGCCAGCGCCAAAAATTGAAAGACCATGAGGCACAAGACAAAGTTTAATATATTTCCTATGCTTCGGCAGGAAGCGGGAATTTATATTTCCGGCCTGTTCTAAAACGCGCTAACATGAAATGAGCAGTTCAACCGAATACAGTCACAAACTGCTGGTAAACTGAAAGCTTCTCTGAACTAGTGGTCTTTAAACCTTTGACGCTAACTGTACAGTACTCACGGATTGAAACGCGAAAATTTAATGTTAAGTAATGTACCCACTTTCGTTTGCAGCGCCAACAGTTTGTCTCATATCGGCGTAATTTGGATTCGAGAACTTACATCACAGCCAACATTACATTTATCCGTCAGATTAGCAGCGTAATGATGCGGTTATAGCGAGCAACTGCTTAAACTAGTCATCTTGCCAAAAAAAATTGTCACGTTTCAATCTGTGACTACTGTACTTCGCTAAAGTAAGCTGTTCATCAGAAGACGCTTTGTCGGTTTACGCCATTAGCGTGAACTAGTGTTGAATAAACTCCAAGCATCAATAGTAACCAAGAACTGTACATCTCCTCTTTTACAGACTAAAAAAAGGCACAGTTTCACCGCAAGGGTGAAGCAATGAATGCGATAGCAACAAATTGTAATGTTATACGAAGTGAGGCTGGCAGCTAACTCTTTTGGATCCGACCTCACTGAACTCTAGAAAACGCTCGTTTAAGAGAATACGGCCGCTCCAGGAACACTCTGCTCACCACATTCTCTTCGCGTTGAGAGCGCAGCACGTAGAAGGGTATACCGGCCCCCCGCTGTCGGCCGCTGAGAAGGGGAGATAACGCGCGCGCCCGCGACGACCGCGGTCGTCAAATCGAAGGTCGCTCGAGGGGACCCCCCCCCTCGCATCTTTTCACGCTCACGAACGACGGGCGGGGCCGGTTGAACAGTTGGGGGGGATCTTATCGCATGCGCCTCGAAGCGACGGAGACGGGCGGCTCTGTGATCTCCGCTTCAGCCGCGTTCATCGCTCCCGCTCGCCCGCTATTACCCGCTGGTGGAACGTACGATGCGCAAGGGGCTCTTATCAATTTGGGCTTCATACGCGACATGACGGCGACGGCGACGGCGACGGCAAAAACCCGTCGAGACTGTCCATATAATTGCTATCGCAATAAAATAAACAAGGACCACTCCAATGCGGCCGGCCTTGGGGGGAAAGAAACGGCGTACTCGTCCCGTCTATGCGAGGTGAGTGGCAAGATTACTGCAGCTCCATTTAGAACCAAACATCGACAGGAAACAGATTCTCTGGGGGCCGCTAAGAGTTCGCGGAAAAACGCGAAAAGCACAAAAAAAACAAAAAAAACAAGCGATCCCGGAGAGAGGAAAGGCGCGCGGATTACGTGGAGCCTGGTCACGCTCTCGCGTTGCTCGTTTAATTCACACACCTCCACTCTTCCCGCAATCACCGAAAAGCCAGGGTATGGCTCTCGAGACAAAAAGAATGTAGCATAGCTTGTCCGTAACGCTTTTCAGGAGTATACCTCCTTCGAAGCACTCATTCCAAGGCCACTCCAATGCCACAAATGAATGAAGTTTGGACACGTAAGCCGTGTGTCGGAGCACAATAATTTGTTCGCGCTGCGCCGACCCACACGCTGCAGACTCCTGCGCTTCCACGGTACTCAAGTGCCGCAATTGCCTCGGGTCCCACAACGCTTCGTCAAATGATTGCCCCAAGATACAGCAGGAAAAGGAGATCCTTAAGCAGATGGTGCGAGACCATTCGTCTCGTCGGGAACCTGTTGCTATCATCAGAAAGCGCCTCTCCCGACGCCGTAGCGGTTCAAGGGACTCTCTGAAGAGTAGTTCACAGGTGACACCTCCTCCTCTGCTTGCTAGATCAGATGCGTCCGAGTCGATGTCCGAGGACAAGACCACACAAGAGCACATGGACACTGAAGTATGGCCGGCATTACCAAAGCTACAGCCAGAGTCACAGCCAGAACCACAGCCACAGCCAAAGCCACTGCACAATCCACAGCGACTCGAGCGGTCGCAACAGACACTGACCGAGTCAACGACAGCGCTGGTTCCCCACGACTTGCCTGAAAATGACCAGGACATTCATACGATGCTTCGCTCCCTTCTGGACACCATATTTATGCTTTTGAATAAGCTAAATACTCCGACAGCCCGAACTGCCCTGATACTGCTGGAGGTTCTTAATCCAGTGTTTTCAGCGCTTCAGTAATCACCACGGCTCGCCCACGGCCCTCTCAAAGGCCGCGATTTCGCAGTCACATGTCAGAATGCTGAAGTCATGTAGGTAAGAGGAGCTCCGGCCTCAGTGACGGACTGTTCTCCTTTGTGCGTGCAGTGCTCTCCTTCTCTCTTTCTCTTTTTAATTTCCATTCCCTTATCACCGGTGCCGGTAGCAAACCGGACGTTCGTCTGGTTAACCTCTCTGCCTTTCCTCTTCTTCATTTCTCTCTCTCTCATCAGGGGGAGCACCCGAGCGCCTAACTGATGCGCTGATGCGCGACAGTTTCATCTTTCCCACGTGAACAGGGAGGGGAATGATCTGGACTAGCAGAGTGACGTCACATTTCCTAAGTACACTTCGTCGTCTAAATGGCGCCGTACAAAGTGAAAACAAAAACGGAAAACTGTACAATCAGTTGCGGTCGAAACATGGAAGCACCGAAGCAGAAAATTTCAACGAAGAATAGCTGTATACATTTACTAGCGGCAACGCATGGCGTTCAACCATGTAAATATTTCTTTGGCGTTTCATGAAATTTCAGAAAACGTTGATTGCCCTAGCGGCTATTTTCAATATAAGATAAGGGTTAGTAGCCCGTTTGGCTCTTTAAGAGCATTTTTGAAAGGAAGTTTGGAAATGCAGTTAAACTGAATATGATATTAGAGATTAGTAAGGTGGATTAATTGCCTAGTAGGTAATACATAATCTTAGTCTTACAGCGCAAAAGTGGAACGCGGATGAGGACAAAACAGTGCGTTTGTCCTTGCGCCATGTAATATCATTTTATGCATTACGCTCGAACAGAGCCGTCTCAATACCGGTTACGACAGCGCATGTTCGCTCTCGAAGCGTGGCCGAAGGACGAAACCGCCACTAGCAGCGACACCAGAATCAGAGAGGCAAAAAGGCAATTGCAAGGCAGCAGTATAATCAGACTACAATTTAAGGATTGTCCGGTGGCCAGCGCGTAGTAGTAGTACTCCTGCCATTCAATAAACCGGCGCCAAGTGTTTAGAAACAGTGATGCAAGGTCGAATGGTGCCATGACTGTTAAAATCTACCTTCCGTACTCTAAGAGCGCCGAAGACAGACCTCAGTGGTGGACCATGGCGCGACCAAGACCTATCTATCTATCTATCTATCTATCTATCTATCTATCTATCTATCTATCTATCTATCTATCCATCTATCTATCTATCTATCTATCTATCTATCTATCTATCTATCTATCTATCTATCTATCTATCTATCTATCTATCTATCTATCTATCTATCTATCTATCTATCTATCTATCTATCTATCTATCTATCTATCTATCTATCTATCTATCTATCTATCTATCTATCTATCTATCTATCTATCTATCTATCTATCTATCTATCTATCTATCTATCTATCTATCTATCTATCTATCTATCTATCTATCTATCTATCTATCTATCTATCTATCTATCTATCTATCTATCTATCTATCTATCTATGATGCCTTATGGATTTGGACTAGTGGCTTGCGTCTGGGTCAAACATGCTCATTTGTCTATGCATTCGAGGCGTCCAATGATTTCCGGCAACTTCGAGAGCGAAGAAAGCCGTCAAAGCACATTGACTTTCGTGGCCTAGTTCTTAAAGGAAGGAAACGGCGTCATTCGTTACGAGTTCGCTCGCGCGTGCTTGCACCCATGCGATGTCTGTTTTACTTTTTTCTACTTGCTTCATGAGAAAGAGTATAATTTTGCCGAGGATGCGCGCGATGCGAAGTGTGTCTGCGACGTTGTTGAAAAGTCATCGCAACAAAGAAATAAGTAGTCTGAATCAATTCGGAACGTTACATCCAAAGTTCCAGCCATTAAGATGACATATGCTTAAAAAAATATAAAATCGTTTCCGCCAATGCGAAGGATAGATGACAAGCGTTAATGACTTGAAACAGAAAAACAAGGGATGCTTTTCTATCTTTGCTGGTCACTTTGTAAAACGCGCTCGATTATTTTGGCAGTACTGTAAGCTATAATGTTTGTTTGTTCCCACTGCATGAAGCAAAGGGATTGCATTTACGATTTAAGAATGCCCTCAGGCGCATACTTTTTTAAATCATTATGATCCTCCAACTTTGATGCTTTTCTGTCTGAGACGGCTGTCCTGAGGCATTTTCGGTCTAACAGGTAATAAAGTTCCTTACGTCCCTACACGCTGCCTCCGACCTAAAAACCGTTTTCGGGTTATTCGCTGCTCCACCAGATATGGCCAGCGCACTTGTAGGTACTGTACACGGTCCTGCTTTAATCAACTCCCCCCGAGTGTCTTTCGTGCAAAAACAAAATTCACACTCAAGCAAGTGCTTCGTCGCATTAAACTTTAACTCCTTCGTGATATCCGTTCTTTTCCTTCGGTAAATGCCGCTGCGGTATTACAACCTTAAGGTAACCATGTATTTCAAGCTGCGCATAGCTGTTGGTGTACTAAAGGAATTACAATTCTTATTTTCTTTTTTTTTCTGCAAGTTAGAATGATGTTACAATGCTTTATGTTTTTTGTTTGTTTGTTTTTCTTTGTTTTTTCCGTTTTTTTTATATGTATAAGCATCAGGTTTGTTCCTTCATGCACTGCTGTACACGCGCGTCTATATTTTGCATGTATGCGCGAAAAGAAAAAAATGTCTGCATTTGTGTGGTCTTAGATAAATCGATTCATGTTGTCCGCTGTCTGTCGGCTCTGCCCTTCAAGCCCAATGAGGCTTCGGCATGCCAATTTTGTATTACATTGTTGCTGTGTCAAAATGTTAAATATGTATTATTATTATTATTATTATTATTGTTATTATTATTATTATTATTATTATTATTATTATTATTATTATTATTATTATTATTATTATTATTATTATTATTATTATGTGTGATAAAACTGGCCGACTTAAACTTGTTCCTAATTTGTTCTCAATTGGAACCGATAAAATTAAATTGACCGATTTTCTTTTATTTGAAGGCAATGGCAAGGCGGCAGATAATGATTTCATAATGCCTTACGTATGCGTGGCTCGAATTGTTGTCGTTTAAAACCTCAAAACAAAGTTTATTTACCGGTTGCACCCAAAGAGGCCCATTTCACGCACGTAGAAAACACCTTTTCAGTGAAGTTAGCACGTTGTGCACATTGTGCAAAAATGTTATTCAATTGAAGATCAATCTAATCACATACAGCCCCATTTATACAATTATATTGATTTTTACAACGCTCTTGTTCCAAGACTTCGATTGTAGCCAACATCAGATTGCTATCTAGGGACCATCTGCGACATTATACCAATGCGAACTACGATGGGTGCAGCACTACATAAATGGGTGCCCGGGGAACGAAATTGACCCGTAGCGGCAGCTTTATTCGAATGCGCTTTCACACTTTGCAGTGCCAGAGGCTGATCCCTGTATCCACAGGTTGCATTGCTCAGCATACCATACAGCCCCACAGAGAAAGCGACTGTGAAAACCTTTTTGAAATAATTATTATTTATTACGTAATTCAACGCTAATGCTCACGGCCTGCAAGATAGCATATCATTGAACAGAAGTGTTTTATCCGGTTACAAAGGGATATTTAAAACAAATAAGTAGTCCATTGTCCTCATAAACTGGTCTTTGTTCCATATAACATTGTTATATGGCACAATATATCGTACAATTGTTATAACAATTCTATTAACATTCTTATATGGTACATTGTTATATGGTACAATTATCTTACTAATGTGGTGTTTTCATGTCATGGTTCTTTTTTTTTACAAAATTATATAGGAGAGAGGGGCGCACGAATTTCATGACGTGTGCACCAATAAATTTTTAGTTTTCTAGTTCCGGGAAGGCATCCCATGACTTTTCTCTATTCCTGCTCTCTTACTGTATTTCTCACTATATAATAATATAATAATATATGTGTTTTACGTCCCAAATCCACGATATGATTATGAGAGACGCCGTAGTCGGAGGGCTCCGGAAATTTTGGCAATCTGGTGTTCTTTAACGTGCACTGACATCGCACAGTACACGGGCCTCTACCATTTCGCCTCCATCGAAATGCGACCGCCGCAGGCCGGGATCGAAGGTATTTCTCACTGTCTATCACCGTTTTCGGCAAGGCTAAATCATGGGCTCATTTCTTTTTTTATTTTATACGTTTTTTCGGGAAAGAATTACACCATCAATGCCGAAAGCACGTAGAAGTGACGCAAGTGTATTGCATGACGCGTGCGTATTGCACGATTGGAAAAAACAAAATCCCAGCTTTACTGAATGCCAGCTGATGTCAGTACAAAGGCATCGCCGAAGCTGCAGATCGGTAGGCTGATCCTGCATGATAAATCGCTCGTTACGTGGATTACGCTTATCCACGTGGCTGTGACAGTATAAACCCCCGAGTCTTTATCCCCCTAGCGGGGAATTATAAGGGAAGCCTGGGAAACGGTAATGCCAGCTGTATCACCCTGCCACACTCACAGCTCTAAGGTAGTAGGATCTAGAGCAGTGTGAGCCTGTCCAAAGCAGGCGCTTTTGAAGTACGCAATAGGTAAAGTTCCGCAAGTGAAAAACGTCGCTTCGCTTAGCACAGAATGTAGCTCACACAGGTGGAAGCTGAATTCATAGCATTAACTTCCGCGCAATGCTTATTCCATTACAATTGCCGCAGTTGAATTCCTCTCAATGGGACATTTATTTTTGTACTTGATGAAGCGAAAACTGAACATTTTACAGTTATCATTGACTCTAATTATGGTTAATTTTAATAATATATTTCCTATATGTGTCGGTATACTTTGTTCTCATGATAAAAGGCAGCAGGTGCACAATCACAGACACAAGGAAGCAGTTAAGACAACGCAAACGCCGTCGATTAACTTGCATAAATTTAGAAGAAATAAAATGCCTGAGCAGTCAGCTCTCACGAACCTCCATGCATGCAGGATTGATAAGTGTCGCCGCTTGCGTAGACATGCGCAGATAGGTTTTTCTGGATACTTTCTTTTTCCCTGCTGAGCGCTTTCTCAGTTGTTAATCAGTGTTTGTGTTGTCCGGACTTCTTTCTAGTGACCGTGTTTGCACGCCTACCATCTTTAATCATGAATTCGTGCCAAGTAGCTCAACGTTCTGCAATTCTAATACGTCTTCCTCACCCCAAACCGCCTTTTTTAGTTACCATTCATCAGTCATTTTTTAACAGCAAAGCTCTTTAGCAAATTATTCCGTGCTCAGCCCGTACCAAAAATCCATCTTTATCATAACCGGGTATGCGCCAAAAAGAAGATTGGGTAAATATTACTACTCACCACTGGTCCACTAAAAATGCGTCAGGCACCAGTTAGCGCAACAAACGGGTATGTGCCACAGAAATTTGTGCGGCCTATAAGAAAAGTATCCTCATCATGAAAGGGTATGTGCCTTGATGGAATGGGTATCTGATAGTGCCGTGCCACCTGTTCGGAAGCGCACACCGCCACCGTGTGCGTTACCACAGTCACGCCACTGTCACGTGATCCTTCGTGGTTATAAAAGCTACTGTACAACTCACGCCTAATCATACGCAGGCATGTGTCCCCCGAAGATAAATCGTACTCCCGAGGAAGAAGCCGCGAATAAAGAGTCAAGGTTTGCCGTTGTGCGAGAACGGCAACGTCGATTGGATGCGCCAAGTTCAAGTCAAGTTCAAGCAAAAGTTCAACATCGCTACAGCCAAGTTAAAGCCAAATGCAATTTCTATCAAAAGTTCTGCCTTACTACAGCAATAAATTAGCATGAGACCGATCGACTGCGCTGTGTATCGAGCATTGCGTGGCTTAGTGCAAGCTTTGAGCTATCTTTCTTGCTCTTCTTTCGAGTTGTCTACGTAAAAGTAGCCATTTATTTTCATGATATTTCACCTTTGGTGGAATTGCGTACCGTGGCGTTTGTTTGGTAGAATATAAACAGGTTGTAGGGCGTCGTTGAAGTAAACTTAGATCACCGCTAAATAGGGACATCTGACTTGGCCAAAAATTACGCCTGCACACACTAACGCACGCATATTCTATAAGGAGCCCATGGTCGCACATTATCCCCTGGTCGCTCGTTCAGTACACGCCAGGTCCTCAGTTAAGTGTACTGTTGAAGCTGGTTTTTGTTCAGAAGTAGCCGCCGTGCTACCCGAGTAAGCAAACCGTGTTCTTACGTACCTAAGGCGAAGGTTATCGTATTGTAAAGCGCGCTTACTGATTTCCTTTGAGGCAAGAGCCGGGCTCGGCCTTGAAGAAGCAGCAGCTTATTTGAAGGGGAAAAAAATGAATCGAAACCTCCCTTCGCAGTTTCTTTCAATAAAAACTTGATTTGCTCTGTGTGCTGAAATATATGGCGATCGCGTTTGACTGCGTTAACTATCGGCTCCAAATGCAGTGCGGAGGTGCCAATCAGCGTCTAATGTTCTGTCGAAATGTTATTGATGTCCACCATCTGTGAGAAAACTATCAGTTGTTCCGTGCACGAATACAACCGATGAGCGAAGCTCCTTAGAAATGGGACGCAAACGACTATGTACGTTTTTTATATATGTACAAACATGGTTTTCGATTAATATTACTGTCGTTTATTAACTCGAACTGTTTTTGCGCCGCGCGCCTTGTTTTCTGCGCAACATGTGCCGTGCGCGTTCCTTTCTTTCTTTCTTTATTTCTTTCTTTTTTTCTTTTTTTGTGCGCCGGCGCCGGGCGGGGAGAGCGTCTGCTGCTACTTTCGAGAAAGCGCCCGTAGTGCGCTAGAATGATGGTTGTCCTTCCACAATCCGCGATAAATCTGGTGAAAGTGAAGACGACCATTATAACCAGCTGTGCACCGAGCTTATTCCTTTTATTTTAACCTCGTAACTTCTGGTGCGCTAGAACCAAACCGCTCGGCGTTTGGCGTGCGCGGGGTTTCATTGCCTTTTTGCGCCGGCGCCGCAGCTATGTTGCAGGGAGCTTCAACGGCCACGGCCACGGCGGGGTGCCGGCCTAAGGAGCTTCGCTCCTAAAAAAAATGCGGCCAGCTCCCCTTTTCGAGCCCTGCGAAGCTGACGGCCCCCCTTTGTCAGGCTCACCCTCACCCATCTTTTGCGCGCCTCTAATTGGTTCACCCTTTCCACCAAGCCTCACCCTCGCCCATCTTCGCACAGCCCTTCTCCTTCCTACCGAGTCTCACTCTCGCCACATCGCAAGGCCACGTGACCAGCGCTACGCCATCAGCGGACGGCGAAGCCTCGACCAAGAACAGCCTTGCTCTTTTAAAATAAAAGGTATACAATAGCGCATCTCTTCATCCGTTATGTTTGAAAAACTTGCAGGCCGACAATACGTTCGCGAACACGGTTGTTTGTAAGCGCAATACCTTCCCGATTGTTATCTCAAAAGTTTCTCCAGACGAGCGATGATTACGGGGCACAGATTTCCGCTTCTGCTCATGTTTTGTGTGGATATACAAACTTGCCGTAAATGCGGTCTTTATCGGCAGACGCATTAGCACGCAATGGGCGGTGAATTCCTCCCGCGGGTCTTGGTGGATCGATGCCCGATGAGACACATCAGGATTTGAGTGCTGCGTATGCGGAGCAAGACAAATCGCTGCAATTTTTTCGTGGCTTTAAACAGTAATTACCGGAGAGGAGTGGCACCAATATCCATCGCTCGCCATTTAGTCGAGATCTCTAATGAAATCTTTTACTCTCCTCTGCTCGTGATGCCTCCTCCCGCTGTTTTGAGAGGTATACGTTCAGAGGGCGGTACGGTGTGTTGGCCTTTATATCCCCTTTACCTCTTTGCTGCACTTACCAGTTGTGAGGCAGCGTAATCTGGAAATCATCGTTACTGCCGATTCAAGGAACCATGGGGTGTGAAGGGCTTATACGAAACACCTCCATCTAGCAATGAGTTCGTGATAGGACCAGCAATAGAAAAACAGGCACTGAAGAAGATTTATCAGTCAATGCGAGAAACTTCCTGAAAAAAAAGAAGCTAGGAAGGAACGATTACAGCGTTGTGGAAGCAGACTGATTCTTCACTGAAGAAAATAGCTAGCAAAGAGTAGCAGCAATCAGGCCTTCGCTCGAAATTTCGGCCAGAGGAGTTCGACGAAGCGGAAAAAGGGCTCCAAGCTATTAGCGAAGCTTTCTTTTTCAAATAATCTGTGCATCAGTTACGATATTTTTCCTCTCGTATTCCTAACACTGCTTCAGCCATTTCCTTTATTTTCGCACATGGTAGATTTGGGCCTCTTTCGCGCTTGGTGTCCACTAACTTTCTGAACTCTCTAACAACGAAAAAGTGACAACGATCAGTGAAATCGTTATACGGGTACCAAGCTATTATCCCTATGAGTACTCTACAGTGCGCGAGCTATTCAAGGAAGATAGGTCAGCTGTCGTAGTCATTAAAGTCAGGGAGGGCTTGTGAAAGAAGGTTTTGTTTAAAAGTGAAGTTAGAGTGATCTTGTGACTTGGATGCGTGAACTTGTGACGCGAGATGGCGTTGAGCTTTTTCACTCTGCCTGCTGCGACAGACTTAAAAGCCAAGGAGGATTGCTGTCATTTAGATAGTTCAGAGCGAAGACTGGCCTAAAAGCATTATACCGCCATAAAGCGACAACGAAGGCATAAAGTGCCGTTTCTTGCACTTTGGTAATGTCGTTATCTGGACTCCAGGTGCTTCTTTTATAAAATCCCGCGTGCCTCAGGCTGTTCGTGAAGACTGAGTTGCTTACCTAATTGCATATGGTGCTTTTCTTATTTTTTTTCCTTCACAGAGACTGCTATTAGCACGAAGTGTTAAAACACGAGCGTGGATGGAAGGCTTCGTTTTATTTTTCTAAGCCCCATCTGTTAAATGCAGTTGCCATTGGGGTGCCCTTCTTTTGACCAAAGTAAAGCACCAACAAGCAACTTGTTCTTCTTTATTCACAACGATATCGTTCTGCATTGCGATTTTTTTTCTTCCATTACCAAGGGCTAGGTGATGGTCACCCCGTGCCTACATTTTGCACCTCCAGTAGGTTTCTTCTTTCTTCCGTTCACCGTTGCTCTTGTGAGAAGGCGTGCTAATGCGCTTGCAGGCGGCCACCGAAATTGTGGTCTTTAAGGCCTTTGTACTGCAGATCGAAATGAAAGAAATAATTGTTGTACGCTTTATAAGTGCATGTGTACAATGTGCGGCGAAGTTGGGCCGGCGCACGGAAAACAGAAGCGAGGCTCTTTTTAGATTTTGGCAGCGGGTGCCGATGGACGTCTCCTGCGGTAGGGTCCATGGGTGGCGACACCGCGGGTCGTTTCCCGTGGATCCCTCGTTGTGAGTCGACCATCGGCGACGCCGCATTCGCGGTACCTTGTCATGTTGTTTGTGTTTGTATTGGAATATTGTATAATGTTGTTTTAGCGTGTTGATCACTAGTGGCGTATTTGATTCGGCTGGCGATATCGTCGTTGTAAAAGCAAGTGAATTAATGTACACGTGTTTTTGGTTTGCCCGACCGCGTCTACTGTGTCCGTGTGTTCTGAGATGCTGCTCTTTCAGACCCCCACAACACATACAAACGCACGGACGAAACATACATTAGAAGTGGTTGAACACCCTCCTTCCCCCCACACTGAAAGAAATTTCTTGGCTGCGCCCCTGAAGCCATCGTTCAAGGGTAGGCTCTGTCGGACTGCTTGGCATTTATAGTAGGCCTACAACACAAGACACCGAGGAATAAAAGTGAGCCCATACTGAAGACCATGTCCTACAAGAGTAGGAATCCTCATTAGCTTAATCGCGTTTATTGAACCCATTGACTAACGCTTAGCTTCCGACGTTTTTCTTCATATTTCATGAAGCATATTCATTTCTAACGCCCTCGCGTTAAAGAACTCGTTTCGAAGCAGAAATTCCGCTGTCGGTGTCGTTGGTTGTGAGCGAAAAATCGGCGTTGCACGTGAATGAAAAAATCTACATAGATGCAAATTAAATAAAAAATTAAGACCTGCGGTTTGAATGAGAAATGAAGCTAGGCCTTCTGTGCAGCAAGCAGGTGTTCTACAACAGATCCGCGTCATTGCTTGAAGCTGCTTCGGGAAAAAAAGCGCTATACGAATGTAATGCAGTGGGAGAAGTCTTTTTAACGCATGTAATATGCTTTGAAGAAGTGTAGAATCGCGCCATGCATCGAAACATGTGAACTGAGCAACGAGCGGGTGTTTTAAAGGCCCACCCGCACAAAGCGCTCCGACATATTTTATCAACATCATCAGCAAAAGCATCAACAAAGGGAGCAGCTGCGTAGATTCGCGTGTGACCCTACGGACGCGTAGGGGGCCCTTCGCCGATTATGAAATGGAAAAATTATGGCGCAGTGGGCACTTCGCCACTGTACTTGCAGTATAGGCATTCCTAGGATAGTTTGAAACAGCCGTTGTTACACGCACAGATGTTCGTTTCCTTGCGGCACGGTTGAGGCATGCACCGCAAACCGAAGAGAAGGGGATGCACACGTGGACCGACTACGCAATCGCGTTCGACTCGAAGGAGAAGCTGAAGAAACCTCCAAGTTTTCTGTCGTTTATTAATAATTTCTCTTCTTTTAGCGGCCTGCGACGTAAAGGCTGTTTTCATGTACAATCAAGAAGTGAGTCCTGAAGCTGAATTAGTGTTTGCCATGTTCCAGCTTTCCATCGTCACTTCTGATGTTGTAAACGCCTCCGCTTGCCCGCCGGGGTGGTCTAGTGGTTACGATGCTGGACTGCTGGACCCGAAAGCCGCAAGATCAAATCCCGGCCTCCGCGACCTCATTTTTGAATGGAGGCGAAAATGCGAAAGACCCGTGTACTTAGATCTAGGTGCAAGGTAAAGGAACCCCAGGTGGTAAAATTTCCGGAGCCCTCCCCTATAGCGTCCCTCAAAATCATCTCGTGGTTCTTGGAAGTCAAAGCCAACTGAATCATTATTATATGATTAAACGCATTTGCTCTTTCCCTCATGTTCAAATGAGACGCGTGGTCTTATTTCCCCTATCTGTATGCCCCTGCCCCATCTCTCCCTCCCTGCCCCCCCCCCCTCTCTATCGTAGTTTAGTACTCTTTATCAGATTGCTCCACAGTCGGTGCCTCATGAAACTGTATAATTGACGTGAGTGGCACTGAGGGAATCCGGTGCCAGCATTTCAACGACAGCTCTTCGCTGTGCTTCCACGGCATTCCGGAAATGGCTCTTGGCCTGCCGGAACCTCTACACGCTTTCGAGTGTGACTGATTGCACGGTTGTCCATTCGGTTAGTGACGTACTTTCCGTGACGGAAATACGTCACTGGAGTCTTGGTGGAGGACCGGCGTAAAACACTTTCGTGTTAAAATATGATTTATGGTCCTAGTGGGTACCTTGCAAGTGTACTTATATTAGTAGCCCCAAGAGAGTTTACAACGGGTTTCAGAAATGCCGCTCTTCCAGCTTTCGCTGTGACTGTGATGTCTTTTTTTCGATGGCACTGACGGCCGAGGAGCCTTGCTGTTGCATTGCAGGAGTCAAGGAAGTGCGCGAAAAAGAGAGCTTCCCCGGAGTGTGCCGTTGCGCGTGCGCACCTGTCCATCGGAATTTGGGTTTTGTATATTTCCTTTGAAATAAAATCAGTTTATGTCTAGCGCCCGTCCTGTTTTTGTGTCCTCTTCCTGTGTCTGCGTCTTTATATTTTTTGTGCTACCGAAATGAATGCCAGCAGCCTTCCAGGAACGGCCGGTTTACGTACCACCTTTACACGCAGGAAAGCCGGGCACGAAGGGCAGACCGTTGTAAGCAGCACTTCATTGCTTCATTGTCGCTTTTGCACCTGTTGCGAAGTTTTCCTTTTGTCGGTCTCGTCCAAGGTGAGCGGGAGGGCGTGGGGGGGGCAGCGGTGAAGCCCTCGAATAATGGAGAACCCTGAGCACGCCTATTCATGTTTACTACCATTAGATGCACGTTAAAGAACCTGAAGTAGTCCAAATTATTCCTATTCCGCAAGCCCCGACTTCGACGTCTTCGTATTTACGCCGTATTTTTCGAGCGTCAGATATTATAAATCAATCCGTCAAAATATTGAGGAAAACCAGCATGTAATAAAGCCAAGAAAGGTATAGGGGATGTTAACCGTACTGTTTCAAGTGCATTGTAGTAATTGTGATGTAAATATTAAGCATGTAAAGTGGCCGAACAGATAACTTGCCGACGGAAGGGACCGAACCTGCGACCTTCGGATCCGAAAGTCGCAGGTTCGGTCCCTGCTGGCGGTAAGTTGTCTTTTCGTCGCAGTACAATTAACGCACAAGAGTACAACAGTAAAACAGCAGAGTTAACGGCCCTTATACCTTCCCTGGATTCATTATCCGCTGGTTTCATTAAGGTTTGGTCAAACAAACAAAACGAGCCCTCACAAAACTGCAATCCTTCATTCAATCAACGTGTGTGTTATAATAAGTAATCCACAAAATTGAAAAAAAAAATGTCCTGCTCGTGCAAACGTCTAGTCTCTTTCAAATTTAAAGCAACTGATTATTCCGTGAAAAATAAAAAAAAAACATTTAACCGACCGCGCCGCGGAATTCGCCGTGCTAAACTAGGTCGCAAAACACTGTGAGAATACGAGAATACTGACAGTAACAACTTCATAAGTCCTTAGCCCAACCCTCAAGGTATTTTTCCTGTGCTGAGCCAGCTGCATGCGCATTTATTGAGCACGACGCGCCGAGTGGACTTGATAGCAGGTGCGAGAGAGGGTATTTAGTTGCAGTCTCGACACAAAGCGGAATGTCGCCCTCTAGAGAAAGCACACGCCGCTCAACGCCTGCACAATGCGTCTCGCGGTGAGGCGCACCCCACCATTAATCATTGGCCTGCACGCGCACCTCTTCGCGGCTGGTTCATAAGCTGTATAGAGCGCAATTATAAAGGAAATATTAAGTTGCAAGAAACGAAAATGAGGTGGGGTCGGCAGTCGGATGTACGTTTGCGGTCTTGCGGCTTCATTTGCGAGCATCATTATTACAAATGATGACGTAGCTTCAACGCCGCCCCCCGCGGAAATTGAAAGTCTTTTCACCGAACCCGCTCTCTAATTTGCATATTTAATCACGCCGTCCCTACATCTCCCCCGTTTAGCGGCAGTTTTGATGTTCACTACCGCCTCTGATAATAAGCGCTTTCAGCCAATGGAAGGAAACGTGTAGAAAGCAGTCAAAGGAAGTGAAGCCTCAACTCTTGAAGCACTAATCCCTCAACACTACGCGAAATAGAGAATAATTCGTAGTCCCCTTAAGTGCACAACAATTTGTCCTCGTTCTCCCGTACTAAGGGCGGAAATGAAAGGGGAAAAGGATGCACTGAGCTTATTCATGCGGTCTTTATAATTCTACCAGAAAATTCGATAGCATGAGTAATTTAGGCGATCAATAAGTCAGACTGTAAGCCGTTTTATTATAGTGGCTTCCTATAAGGATATCTATGAGAAAAATGACGTACTATCGCGCTCAGTATGAGCTACATCACGCGAGCGCGTGGCCGAGCGCTCTGCAAGGCTGTAAAGTGGCGCCGATCGTGCCATATTTTCGAGTTATTGGGAGAGAGTTTGGCTATTCCTGTAAGTGCGCATCACTCCCTATGGCTTGCTTTCACCCTGGCCCTCTTCTATTTGAAGGAACGTTTTGCCATTTATTTAGCTTTACTGAAGAAAAAATTCGAAGTCTGTGTGTCAAGCCACGGCGGCCGTTATCATTTTCGAAGCTGACATCACGACAGGGCAAAACGAGGGCGAGCGTGAAAGCAAGGCGAGGCGATGCACACTCAAAGAAACAGCTAAACTCTCCCCTGATAACTCCAAGTTATTTCACGATCGGCGCCACTGTACAACCTTACAGTGCTCTTGGCCACGCGCTCCCACGATGTAGCTCATACTGAGCGCGATAGTACTAGCAAATCGCTAAGTGTCATGGTGGTAGGCACTGCTCTATTTACGTCAAAGAAATGTTCGTGCAAAATATTCAGAGCTAGCCCGCTTGAACAACCAGATAAGAAGGCGCCACTGGTCGACTTCCGCTAGTGTGAAAAAATTCTTAGTTTTTTCTTTTTAGTTTTTTTTATTTTATTGTTATACGCGCGTTTCGTGCAATATATTAAAATTCATACAGTATCTCATGCTTTCGCCTAAGGCGCCTTCAAGGCGAAATGCATATCCTGCTTTTTGTTTTCTCAGTCAATTACAATAGCGTGCTAATATCAACAAACAGAGGACAGCTTATTCTCAAACCTGCTACCTCGTTCCACTCTTCAAGGCGAAGCTTAAGCACCTCCATTTTTGTGTCGTTTGCAAATAAACCACGCTGTCAGTCTTCCTGCTTTCTGTAAGCTTGAAGTGCACAACAAAACATAAATATTAGCCAGCGCACCTAAATCAGAGCAAGATACGGAAGGTGTCCATATAGTATTCTTTCAGGCGGTCTTCTGTATTTACACGTCATGCACGACAGATTGGAATTCTTTCGTGCTCGTCAAGTCTTGCGTGCTGGTCGTGAAGTTGACAGGCAAAAACCGTACATAGAGAATAACGAACATTAGTATGCATCGACAACGTGTAACAAACAGGCGACAGTCAAGCTTTATCTCTCGTCTACCCGACATCAGTGAACTGTTGGGGGGATTGAATTGAAGCAGAACCTAAATATTCAGCGAAACTGCCGATTTCCCCCCGTTTAGCTCTCCTTTTGTCGCCCTGGATCAGCAGATTAATTGTTGGAGTCTAACGTCCAAAACAAACGGTATGATTATGACGGACGCCTTCTGGAGGCCTCCGGAAATTTAGACCACCTGAGGTTCTTTCACGTGCACCTAAGTCTAATTGCACTGGTATCAAGCAATTCGCCTTCATTAAAATGCGGCCGCCGTGGCTGGGATTCGATCCCGCGACCCTCGCTCAGTAGTCTTGTGCAAAACCACCAGACCACCATGGCGGGCCCGCAGATAGCAAAGACATAAGGATGGGAAACATGGTGGGCCGATAGAGGCGTCCCCTCGCGAGAGATTCGGCGTATAATCCAGGTGCGCAGAAGCGATGCTTAAATGCTCTGGGGCTGTTTGTTATCACTTCCGGCAAAACGAAATAAAGTAACAACAGTTCACAACGATGTGCTAGCTCTCACCCGCACTCCCCATCCATATTGTGCTGACACCCCTCTTGTCCGCCCTTCCAAGCTCCCCCGTTTATGGGGAGTGTAACACGTCGGTAACGGCACCCTACCCCGGACAACAAAGTAAAATAAAAAAAATATAAGGGAGAAGGCTGCCTTAGGAGGGTAGGAGTTGGGTCGACCACCCATGTTTGACTGGCGTCGTCGTGTGTTTCGTTTATTCCATCTCATAATTGGCGCGTTTTTGCCACCAGCTCTTTGCGCGCAGCTGTATGGTTTGTGCGCTTGGCCTCTTTTGGCTACGCCTTATGGCGGCGCCACAAAACCATCATCATCATAAAGCAACAGGCGCTCGTTTGTTTGTTTGTTTTTCCTTTTTCTCTATGGCACGTACCCACTCTGGGGGATGCGCCAAGAATGCGTAGTTGAAACTTTAAAGGTTATTCGAAGAATGTTAAGTGATTAAAAAAATAATTAAAAAAGACAAAAATGGCAATAACAAGTAATACATCAAATTAAGACTTCAAAAATTATGCTATTGAGCTCGTATTGCAGACGCCCCATTAACCTAATCGGAAGAATTTTGATGAGATTAGTTAGATTTTACCGCATTTAAATAACGAGTATTTTTGAAGGCAAGATTCAAATGGTACACGTTTAGTCTCTTAGTCCTCTTCTTCATCCTCGTCCTCTTCCTCACCATCTGATTTGCTCCCAGAACACATGAGCCCACTTGTTCAGCGTGGGACGCAATAACTGCGATGCGCGATTGAACGAGTAGAGAGTGATAAATAGAGATAGAAAGGAATATGTAGAGAACAAGAAAGCGAAGAAAGTTATAAAGCCTCCTCCCCGACGCGCTGTGCTTGAAGGCAGCTTTGCAGCTGCTGTGCCAGTTGTCACGTGATCATAGAGGCCGGTGGCGAGCTTTCGGCTGGGCGGAGCCCGCGCGCCATGACGTCGCTACAAGCGCCTCACTATGTCGACGGCGCTTAACGCTGTTTACAAACATGGAATACGTCTATAGGGAACAGCTCCTCTAAAACGCACTACTTTTGTGAGTACGATCAGGTTTCTTAGAGGCAAAATTCCGGGATGTTCATTATAGGAAGTCTTATCCTCGCCCTGTGTCTGTGGTTCGTACAGCATTGGGCCACTATTACTGTACGTTATCGCAAGTCCCCACGCTGCGCCAGATGAACAAAAATAAAAAAAAGAATTGTGTCTTCACATGTATCATGCGACAGGTTAGGATGCCCTCCCATTTTCGAAACTAGCCTCTGGTCTTAGGAGTGCTAGTTTGACGTAGTTCTCTGGGGTGGTTCAAGCGTAACATCATTTTCTCACGAGAACACGGCCCGGTGTGTTTCTCCTGTTGCAAATTCACGAAATATGAAATGAAAAAAACAAACTGCTTTTTTTTGTGTGTACTGTAAATGCGGCATCGTGGCTACTATAAAATGTCATTATACACATTCTTTGTACACGCGACTTGAAAATATTTAAAACGGTGTAGACTGGGGCAAATAATTATCCGTCAGTTATCGACCAAGCATCGAAGGCCCACTCCTTCCGCGGAGCTGGTACTCTGTAGCATACTCATCTTGGAAATAACATACAACATATAAATAAGTGAAACAGCGGACGATAACAAGACTTAACTTGTAAAATTGTGCAACAGCGCGCCGCCCCCGTGAACAGCTTTGCCGTAAACATCCACAAGTATATGTGAGCAACAGTTTTTGTTCACAATATGCGGTAACAAACTGCCCAGAATAAGTTGTTTTCTCGTGTTATAGTGCTTCCTTATCACTATGCTGTTGTCTGAATACAAGAGAAATCGGGAAAAACGAAAACGATGCGAGTGTCATTTTCGCTTTCGCGCTATGGGCCAGTGACATCATCATCATGATGACGTCATCCCTGGTGCCTCGTAGATGTTCAGGAGGTCTCACGCACCGCTGGGCTTTTGTGGGCTTTGCGGCCTTGGCGAAGGCGGGGCACGCGTCATTTGTACGGCCGTTTGCGCCCCAGCTGCGCCCACCACGTTCGACACGCTTGGGGTAAAAATATCACCTGATTCACGCGTATTTTCTTTTGTGTGGGCATTATTGCCTTTATTATAGGTTTCCGCAGTTTATATATATATATATATATATATATATATATATATATATATATATATATATATATATATATATATATATATATATATATATATAGGCGGTTGATTTACTTACCTCGTTGTAGAGGCAAAAAACATTGTATTTGTCGTTTGCGCTGACAAAACAATCAACATAGACGCAAAAGGCAGGAACTGAATTTGAAGAACGCGCACACCCAAACTCGCAAGCATAAAAGAAGCGACTTCAGTGCAAATCCAGATGGACAGTGTATCTGACCTGTACTATCTGCACTGATATGACGCACTCAAAAGGTAAATCGCTTTGACATTAAGCCAGTTGCACGGACAAAAGGAAAGTTGTGCACTTGGCCTCGCAGCACTACCCACATATATTAAAAATTATGATTTTACTTTTTAAGAATATCAGTCAGTCAAGAAAAAATGGTAAGAGGTTTGATCTTTATAAACATGCGCAGTGCAAATGAGTTCTGCGGAATCCCGCAAGGTGGCGGAAGGGTTAATAAAGGGAAAATAGACAACCACCCGTTTTAGCACGAAGCCACAAGGAAATCCGTACGGATATCTCAGAAAGAAAAGCTTCTTAGTTGCCGAAAAATTCATCCAGGTCCTGGGTTTGAACCCGGGACCAACGCCTATCCGGGGCGGTCGCTCTAGCAATTGAGCTAACCAGGAAGCTAGCAATTGCCAGCGCGAGGGCGAATCCATCGGCAACTCAAAGCACATGTTCAGAAGTATTGCAAATGAGTTGCATTGCTTCTGATAGTGATAGAGTTCTTGCTATTACTGATTGACAGAGTTCTTGCTATTATTTGATAAAGTTCTTGATATTTTGATAGAGTTCTTGCTATTACTGATTGAAGACACATCACTAATTGGAATGTTAAATTTGTCAAGAAGGCTCTGTATGCAAGAGTTTGAGCCATACGGAATCTCGAACTAATAAGCGCCAAATAACAACTCAGTCTGGGAAATAAAAGTTTTTTCGGAACGCCATACTGGGGATTCATAATGCCTTAAAAATGATTGTACCGCTGACAATCTGAAATGGGTAGCAAGTGATGGGAGCCTAGTTGCCAGCTACAAGACTTTAATTGCTACAAATTTAGGGAAGACCTAAACATAGTCTCGAGGCTTGCCTCTCGAGAATTACAATATGAAGCTTATAAGCGGGAACCCCAGCGTATCATACACATCCAAATTTAAAAAACGGCCGAGCGTAATGCATTATATTGACCACAGCGTTTTACAGTGAAAGCTGTTATGAGATCACAACAAGGGCCATTTTTGGCGCCGTAGTCGTCCGCCGCTGCCGCCACCGGTCTCCGTAACCGCTATCGCGCGAAGTAAGAAAAAATGCCCCCACCTCCCCGAAGGGAGTAGGGTTGAGAGCTGGGCTAGTTGGTGAGATATCATTTTGACATATGGTGTAGTAGCGCAAATTCGACGGGGACACAGAGGACAAGAAAAACACGACACTCGCTACACTCGCAACTAATTTTATTTCAGAAGCAGCACTTCATATATAACCCAAATCCCTAGCGACACAGAAAAGAACTACGAACATATATCTATAGAATCATTGCCAAAAAGCCTTTTTCAAGTGATAGTATACACGGCAGATAAGCTTATACACCTTTAGATGATACAACAAAAACCGCGCTAGGTATCATTAAGAACATTGGCGTGGATTTACACGTGCCTGAAACCGAATTTTAAACAAAAGAAAGGAAAGACGACCCATGTACACACTAACATCAAGCGATAGCATACGTCAGTTATGCCTAGACACAAAAAGTGTCTAGGCATAACTGACGTATGCTATCGCTTGATGTTAGCGCTTGATGTTAGACACTTTTTGTGTCTAGGCATAACTGACGTATGCTATCGCTTGATGTTAGTGTGTACATGGGTCGTCTTTCCTTTCTTTTTTGTTTAAAATTCGGTTTCAGGCACGTGTAAATCCACGCCAATGTTCTTAATGATACCTAGCGCGGTTTTTGTTGTATCATCTAAAGGTGTATAAGCTTATCTGCCGTGTATACTATCACTTGAAAAAGGTTTTTTGGCAATGATTCTATGTTTGTAGTTCTTTTCTGTGTCGCTAGGGATTTGGGTTATATATGAAGTGCTGCTTCTGAAATAAAATTAGTTGCGAGTGTAGCGAGTGTCGTGTTTTTCTTGTCCTCTGTGTCCCCGTCGAATTTGCGCTACTACACCATATGACCCCGAAGGGAATCGGGAGGAAATGCGAATGCATTTCGCGCGCGCTTCACTCCATTTATATATGGTGGTTGTGGTTCGAACAAGGAAAAGGCGCCTAATTTCTGCAGCCCGATCGGGAGCACGGCGCAGCGCCTGGTCTTTTTTTTTTTGTGTTTTAATTCTTTTTTTTTCATATGTAGCTCCGCCGAGCTCGCGCGATGCGAGCGCCCTCAGGCACCAGAGCGCGCTCCTCCTCTCCACTCACTCTCCGCTACTCCGCCCGCGTCACCTGCTCCGGTTGCTAGGGGCGAGGATAAGCGCGCGCGCCCGCAGCTGTTGCCATGGGAGAGGGAGTGAGAGCGGAGAGATAACACCTGCCGCGGACAACGCCAACGCCGCACGACGCCGGATGCCTGACATAGCCCGACAATGAAATGCATTCGCATTTAAAAAAACGAAATAAGAAAAAATGCCCAGGCTGGAGAGAGGTTCGAGCATGGGCCCTCTCTCCGTGGCAGCCCGGTACAGCACGTTTGACGTGCTGTAACGACAGCATAACGATGCGCTTTCTCCTTGACAGTTGGAAATGCTTCCCTCCTAGAGCATCTCTTTTTGTCCATAATTTCAAGAACTTGCATTTCTCGTTGTCGAATTGGACAATCTGCGCAGTCAGCGGCATGTTGTCCACCACACAGACAGCGCATGTCATCTTGGGCCGTACATTCCCGATTTGAGTGATCTTCCCCACTCTGCAACAGCGCACATATTTTTGCATCCACCGGCACCAAATATCCAGCAGTTCCGACAGTGTAAGGGACGGGCGCTAGCTGATCAACTCTAAAAATTAGAGGCTACGGTTTAACCTCAGAAGGACATGATGTGCCAGCAAGTCGCAATCATTGACTCTCTAGGGACGCGGTTATTGTCCAAAACTCGAGTGCATGGATAAATAGCCACCACACCTGCTACAGAAAGTTTCTCTAGAGTCTCGGCAGGGCTCAGTTGCGCGTCTACACCGGGCAAACATCTCCAGCTCCTCATTAAAATATTTCTCTCTCTCTACACCTCGTAGGATGCATTTAGTGCAAGATATGGTGGAATATGCGCACCCACAGGGATCGATGCAAATCATGAACATTTCAGGTATTTTACACATTCCTGTTCTGGCGAACTGCATACGATCCCACCGCGACCAAACTGCCGCACGTCCGTTGTGCTCTGGCTGTTTGGAGACATTGCATGAAGGTGTTCTTGAATGGCCTTGGGGTTATTCAACTTAAGGAAGTGACCCCCCAAGGGTACCAGAGCGACGGCAACGCTGCTGGCACCACTGCGGAGAAACATCTCAGGAGGTATGTTATCATCACGCAGAGAGGCCACCCGCGGGGAACGATCCTGACCAGGAGGAATCCCTGGACATCATTGCGACCTCAAATAAAGCCAATCAAGGAAAAGAACCTGGTTCAGCTGGAAATGACGAAATGCGCTACAGATACTGGAAAATCAATAAAAACTACCCGGTACTCAACCAACCAAACCACCATCGTGCACAGAACTGGACCGGACCAGGCGCGTGAGCCTGCGAGGACCCTACTGAAAATTCGGCTGGCAAGTGCCCACTACGCCATAATTCTTCCTTCGGAAAATCAGACAGTTACCCACTACACGTCCGCAGGGCAACAGGCGAACCTACGCAGCTGCTCGCTTTGCCTATGCTTTTGCTGCTGATGATGATAAAATATGTCTGAGCGCTTCTTAATTGGTGGGCCTTTAAACTCCTCACTCGTGTGTCATTCGCATGTTTTGACGCTTTCATTTCATCTATCCCTTCACAGAGCAGAGGGCATGGGAAGAAAAAGCTCAACAGAGCTTGACTAGGCTTCCCAGCCTGTTACAATCCAGCGTCACGCAGTCGCAGTACACACATTTTGCGCAGAAAAATACGAAAAACAAAATGAAAACATTCATTATATGCATAGAGTCATCAACGTCGCTTGGCGTCATTCTACGCTTCTGCCACGCAACACTACATGCTTTAAGGTAACTCCTCGCATTACATGACATTTGTTCTGAAGGAGTTCAAGGCAACGGCGTGTCTCTGTGGTAGAGAACCTGCTTGCCACGAAAAAGGCCTAGGTTAGATTCTCACTCGACACCAAAGTCCTCTATTTATTTGCATCCGTCTCGAACTTTCGCTCACGGACAACCTTAATTTCTCGCTCACAACCAACGACGCCGACGCCGAATTTATGCAAAACGACCTCTTCGACTCTACCATGTTAACAAAAAGTGAAAGAAGCGAGGAAGGAAAGCTACACAGTGAGGAAAACACCTACGAATATAAAAGAAAGTGCCTGAGCATCCAAAATAGTAAATAAAGCTACGCTCCAAAAAAAAAAAAAAAGGAAACGAAGGAAAATCAAGCAAAGAAATAACGCATTGATGCGAACAAGAAAAAAAACTCGCCTCCGATGACTAGCCCTAATCCAATTAGCGGTGTGATTAGCGGTCTGCGACGATTCTTGCGTGGCCCGAAGGAAGTATTGGCACTGGATTATTGATTTTGCTGTGTCAGCCTAGGAACCAAGCCGAAGCAGCAACTGCAGGCATGGCCTTTTAATTGATTGTTTTGAAGTTGCTTCTGCATTGTGGTCACTTCCAGCACGTTGCTCAAATACAAAGACGTAACAACTATGACAGTTGTTAGTTCACGCTTGTCCTGTGTATACCTATGCGTTCTTTTCGAACGTCCTTCTTTGTGCTGCAGCGGCGCGCTGCAAGTAACGAGCTGCCTGTCGTTCTTCGTGTGACAATCTAATTTGTTGCTATCGCATTCATTGCGTTCGCCCTAGTGGCGAAACTATGACATTTTTTTTAGGGGCGAAGCTCCTAAGGGTGTGGGTCTGTCCCTCCTCTGTAGTTGTCGTAGTAGTAGTAGGTAGGTAGATAGCCACGTATAGTGGAATGTACCCACTCCATGTGATAAAGATGACGATGACACAGTATAGTGGAATGTACCCACTACACGTGATAACGATGAAGTATAAGCGCGTTCCAGTATAGTGGAATGTACCCACTACACGTGATAAAGATGACGATGACGCCTGATGACCATGAAGATAAACTCTTGGCCGATCCCCCCTGAGTGGGTAGGTGCCAATCATACAAGGAGCATCATCATCATCATCATCATAAGCGCGTTCCAGACCACACATTCTCTTTCTGCCATGGATGAAAACAATCGAGCTTCGCCCACTCATCATCATTCACTTCGTGGATATGGCGTGATTTTTTTTTTCAGAAGTCGCGTGCACCTAAAATATCAACGCGCGATAGATGTCATTATGGCATCAGTATCGCAGTAGAGGCCGTCTACCCAGCACAACATCAGTTCTTACACAGTTATTTTTTTTGTCATGCTAAACGATAATCAAGAAATGACGCTGTTACTTATGCCTAAGGTGGCCCGAAGACGAAAGCTGCCGTCTTTTTATTTTCAATCGATTGTATTTATTATACCTGCCCTCCTCCCAAAAGCTTTCCCGGCACCAAACGCGGTTTTGCACTGCCTCCAGAATCGGTGGCAGTGGAAGTTTTCTGCCATAGTTTCCTATAAATACACTAGAGGGAACTCTGGCGCTAGTGTCTATGGGCGCTGCAACGCACGGCGCTTCAGCCAGCATGGGAATGATGGGTAGTGCAGAAATTTGCCTAGTCTTGCCTGGTCTTCGTTCTTTTGGCCCCTTGTGGCCTGAATCCGCTTTGCCGCAATACGGAGTTCAGCAAAGGTTTAGCAGGTACGCTTCACCACCTTGACCTTTTTAGGCTCACGAATTCAAATCGGCTCACGAAGTTCACAAAGGTTCATTCTTTTATCCGAAACAGAACCAAAACACAAGAATAAACAAAGCCACAAGTGCGTTCGAAGCCGGAAGCACGAAGACTAGGCAAATTTGTGTACTACCCATCATTCCCATGGTGGCTGAACGATCGCAGTGCCAGAGCCCCTCTAGTTAATTTTAGGAAGCTCCATGTTTTCTGCAGGTCATGTGCCTCCAGGATCGCCCCCCCCTTTTGACCAAGCGACGGTGTCATGTATGACGTCATCATGCGATGCCATAGTGACGCCATGATGACGTTGAAAATGTTGATCTGTGATATCACAATAACGTGTCATGGTAGTGTCATGACGTGATGACAATTTTTAACACGAAAGTGGTTCAATGTCGGGCTCCACCATGGCTCCACTGACATATTTCCGTCACGGATATGACGTTGTAAAATACGCACTAACAGATGTCAAAGAACATTGCTAAAACACGTTCGCGGGCTAGTTGGTTCGCATCCATGAATTGTGAGTAAGCGCGACAGACAGGGACGTAGAAGAAAATCGACACGGACAAAGCGCTACTTTCAACTGTTGAAAGTTGCGCTTTGTCCGTGTCGATTTTCTTCTACGTCCCTGTCTGTCGCGCTTATTCACAATTCATAGATGTCAAAGAAAAAGCTAGGAGAAAAAGTTCCGCCACCGGGAGTCGAACCTACAACCTCTTAGTCCGCAGCGCGTGACGCGAATCGACTCGGCCACAAAGCGTACGTTCCTCAGTGTGCTAACGGCGAGCCACTTATAGACACCATTTGCCGTTGGTGGTACTCAGAGCTCTGTGGCTTCAGCGTGTCGGTATCACTGGCGAAATGGCGCGAAGGGCCCGGAGGGCGCGCTTTAAAGGTCGCCGCCCCGCGCGTTCTGGTGCGCGCGCGATTATCTCGTGGTGGGGCCTTTACTACTTCTTGTGCTTTCACGACAAGCTTGCGTTAAAGTTACAGAGAGCACGAGGGTCGTTTCGACTTCTGCAGCGGCCACGTTTGCGAAAGGAGCGCGAGCTCACAGACGAAATAGCAGAAATAACAATTGTGACAGCTGTTAGTTCGCGCTCGACCTGTGTAGACTTGAGCGTTCGTTTCGTTCGTCCTTCTTTGTGTTTGACAAGAGCGCTTTAAGTGTCGAGCTGCGACATCTGTTAGTTCACATTCATGTTGTGTGTGTTCTTATGGTGCCTCCTTTGTGTTTATGGAGCTCGCTGCAAGTTTCGAGCTGCTTGCCGTTCTTCGCGTGACATTAGAATTTGTTGCTATAGCATTCATTCCCTCAGCCTCGTCGCGAAACAATCCACAATAAACGCTGAACTACCCCTGCGAGGGCACGTTTTACATCCGTGTTATGCCGAATCTTATGGCAGAGGGATCAGCCATGTTTTTTTTTTTTGTTTTTTTTTCTGTGTCCCTCGTATTGACACTGACGGTCACTTTTCGCGTTGGATGAGACACATAAGGCTTTTGCCTTGATAAATCTAACCGACAGCTCTAGAATAAAGAAAAACGCATTCGCGTATGTCGCGTCTGCGTGTTTCCAAACCTAACGTATCAGACAACTTATCTTATGGACAAACCTCAAATATGTTCTTTTATGTTTCCGAGTTCACAAATGTCGCTTGGCAGTACGTATCCATATTTTAATGAAGATCCTTTAAAAAATATCTATCCAAGACGGCCAGCTCCGATTGAGTAGCACTGACAACTGGGCGAGTTGGTACGAATGCATGGATCTTGAACGGCGCGACAATTCAGACGAAGAGACTAATGCTTTCGTGTTCGTTAGTATTTTCGTCTGAATTGTCGCGCCGTTCAAAATCCACGGCTCCTATTGGCCCAGCCAAGCACGAAGCCTAACGAATGAACGCACAACAGCTACAAATGCAAGAGGTAACGATTGATCACTTTGCTCTCGAGGCTCGTCTAATTGAGCATTATTCAAATGACCCAACCCCACACTCCGATGGCTCCATCTGTTGCTTCATAACACGCATGGCTGCTTCCGATGGGTGAAGCGATGCAGACACTGAAGGTCAGAGTTAGGGGGAGGCCTCAGCGACCCCCTCAAGCCGTGTCACGTTAGCCTGTGGAGCCATTTTAGTATTTGCTTGTTTGCTGCGCATTTCGATTACAAAATATGGACAGCCAGAACCATTTTTTTTCTTATTGTTTAAACTTCGTGCAAAGAATATTGCGTAAAAACTGTTTCTTTATTACACTATTCTTTCTCTTCGACGCTACTTTTTGCTTCTTGGCTTCGTGAAACAATAAACTGGGGAAGATAAGTGTCTCTACTTTCGGTGTCCGCAGGGTACTGCGATGTGCTGAAGGTCTGGACGTGGTCGCGCATCTCTCGCGACTGCTGGACCTCAAGACTCGATGTAAGGTGTGAACGCAGCTCAGATGTTTCCCCAAGAGAGCTCGCAGTGACCTGAACAATGATAGGAATGGTGAGCTTCTGCACTGAAAAAAGAAACGCTTTTTCTGTCATTATGATGTGATTGTAGTATGCACTTGAAGTGGAAGTATTGACGGGAGCATGTCTGCTCGGGAAATATAATGATAAAGAATAGAAGAGGAGCTCAACCACACAAAAAAAAAAGAAAAAAGAAAACAGCGTGCAGCTTGCACTAGTGGCCCGCAAGGCTGGAACCGACAGCGGAAGCTTTTGTTCGACCTGCCTAAATTTTGTTAGTATGCCAAGCTTTTGCACGAGATGCTAAATTTTTTCTAGTTGTATAAGTATGGCTAGACTTAACTAGACATGTCACGTGACTACCTGTTACGTGATGTTGTGATTTTAGTCACATGACTGTAGCTGCTACGTAGTTTTTGGTGGGGACAAGTCACATCACTAGCCTGTTACGTCTAATATGGAGGGAGCATGTCTAGTGACTAGCTATTATGCGATGTTGCGTCGCCTTAGAAACGTGAGTAAACGTTACGGGATTTTTAGTCCCGCGAGTAGGTTACGTGATGTTAAACACGATTCTAGTCACGTGACTGTAGTTGTTACGTTATGCTGCGTGATTTTAGTTATGTGACTAGACATTATGCGATTTTAGTCATGTCATGTCATATGTGATTTTTAGTCGCGTGACTACTTGTTACACATAGGCGTGCGCAGGGTTCCTCTTCAGGGGGGGGGACGTTCGTCGCAGGGCCCCCCCCTCCCTATTACGTCAATGTATGGGGCTCACGGCCAGGGTTCGATTCTCACTCGGACCGTAGAATTTTTATTCTATATTTTACTTGTATCTTACTCAATTTCTCGGTCACGAACAAGATAATGATTTTTCGCTCAGAACGAACGACGCTGTCACCGATGCCGACACCGACACCGGAATTTCTGCGAAATGAGCGCTTTAACGCTATGGCGTTAAGAATTGACAGCATCCAAAGATTTTATCAAGCGGAAATATTAATATCTGAGGTTTTACTTGTGAAAACCACAATATAGTAATGAAGCTCGCCGTAGTGTAGGACACTGGAAACTTCGAACATCTGGTGCTCATTAACGTGCACTGACATTGTACAGTACACGGGCCTCAAGCATTTCGCCTGCACCGAAATGTGACAGCCGCGGGCGGGACAGAATTAATCCGTGATTTTCGGGGCAGAAGCCGAGCCGTAACCACTGTACCATCGTGGCGGATGCAAATCGGGAAAGGGAGCTAGATCATTTCCTGCCATTCGATCGCCACTGTGTGCGCGAAGCGCGCAAATAGCTCAGTGCGAAATTCATGGTCCGCACCGCGGACAGCAATATCGTTATATCCCAGATGGCTGAAACCGATTCAGAACATGCACGTTCAATATATCGGTCCAGCCAGAAAAGACATGGTCCGTTGATTCCTGCGTTAACGCAGGTCTAATTACGGCTGTGACTGTTTTCACCCCACTGTAGCTGACAAATGCGACATAGGACATCAAGTATTAGTGATCAATGGAAATATCGAGCGTGCACATCGGGACGCTGGGGAGCGCAAACCTTCCAGCTCGTTGGTGAACGAAATACGCATGGCCGAACGCGTGCTTTTAAACGCTCTGATGAGCAGCCTATTCTACAGCGAAGGCTGTTAAGAGATTACGACAACGGCCGTTTTTGTCGCCATAGCTGTCCACCGCCGCCGCCGGTGTCCGTAACAGCTATAGCGTCAAATAAAAAAAAAACGAAATAAATAAAAAAAATACCCAAAAGAAAATCGTTTAGAACCCAGGCCCTCTTCGTGGGAGCCCAGTATTCTACGACAGAACCTTGCGCCGGCCCTTGGAAATACATAAATACATGTACATACATGCATGTCTCTCAAATTGTTTGTCTCAACTTATTGCAAAATTGAAACACTTAAACAGCTTCCCTCGGAATTCGCATTAGGCAGTATCGTAATCATCGGCGATTTTTTTTAATTTCTCCTAAGTTTGGCACAAGTTGCATACTTAACTAGAAGACGACTATCTCAGTCGAGCATATTGCCTAAATTGATATAACAAACTTACGTGCTTAAATACACGACAACCTAGGCGCATATAAATTGATATACATCGTTCCCCTCACGTCAGCCGTCTCGATTCGCTGGCTTACGTACGGGAGCTTTCGTTGTGCGTAGCCACACGAGAATTCCTGGGAACGGCCGCTGAAACTGCAGACTCCATAAGGAACGCACGACACCAAAAGTTTTGTTCGAAAGACGCTGTAACTCCGTACCCTGTTTGTTTGACCTTGCACGAGTAGAGTTCCGTCCTGGTCTGTAAACAAAGCCGGCTTCCAGGAGATAAGGCGGGAATTTTCACCGGCACTAAGCAAGCAAAAAAAAGAAAAAAGAAAGAAAAGTGGTTCAAGGTACGGCTTGGGTAAAATTCTGCAAGTTCGCGGTGCTCTGCCGATAAAGCTGCGTCCCGTTCCCTCTGGGATTCGAGAAGACAGCACTAAACAGCGACTGCCGAATTCATACCTTATGATAAATACTGCCCAACGCGCGGGATAGTGGACGCACCTTTTCCATATAAACGACACTTTATTACCGTTTGGCCTAAGACGGAATTATGGCAGCTTCTTACGCTTATATTCCGTATGCTGTATTTCATAAAGCGCGCTCCTCTCTCTGCTCTTCAGGACTTCATTACATCAGGATAAATTCAGGTGTTCCATTACGATTTCTCCGGAATAGTGAAGTCAGCGTAACGTTTTCCTCGTCACGAAAGTGAAAATTAAAAAAGTCACAGTTTCGTCGCAAGGGCGGAGCAATGAATGCGATAGCAAGAAATTGGAATGTCACACGAAGATCGACGAGCAGCTCGATACTTGCACGATGAGATCAGAGTACTGGGTCTGTTTATTCATAAACACCGCCGAGTCGATACAACATTGGCCAAACTGCGTAAGGTGGGGGGACCAGGTGGGCCGTATGGTCCGCCGGGTTTCCAACAAGCGCGGGGGGTTACGTTGCAAAGACGCCTTGCGGCTGGCGCATGCATTCGTAACCAGTCGAGTCCTCTACTCGACTCCTTACCTCCACCTGCGCAAGTCTGACGAGAACGCCCTCGAGGTGATTCTCAGGAAGATGTACAAGCGTGCCCTCGATCTCCCGATTACCACGTCCAACCAGCGCCTTATGGGCCTGGGGATGGTAAACACCTTCACAGAGCTCCGGGGGGCACACTTGACCAACCAATACACGAGACTTTCAAAGAC